>CM053027.1:428830410-429105410 GCA_028564925.1 Lithobates sylvaticus
TTTGTAGAACCCTCTACCATAGGTAGGTGCTAGCATAGGATTTTTTGCTAGGGAAACTCAGCACAGGTAAATTTAGGCAGGCCTATGCATTGAGCTAGGCCTGTCTGTTTTGATCTGAGGGCAGGGAGTGGTCAGAGCAGCAGTGGGTGTGACTACCTGTGCTCAAACTCTGAGGCGCCTCCCCTGCTTCCAGGGAGAATGTTCTAAAAGAGGGGCAGGGCCTAGAACTGGAGTGGCAGGCAGCTCATGTGGGAGCCCTGACCAATCCCCAACTGGAATTGGCAGGCCTCCTATATAAGCTGAGGTAACAGGCCACTGGGGAGGAGTTGTCGGCTGAGGGAAGTGAAGAATAGAGTACAAGACAGCAGCAGGAGGCCATCCCCATGGGGGGGGGGGGGGTGCACCGATCGCAGGAGGCCCGGGAGAGCTGTGAGGGAACTACACCTTTACATGGTCATTGGTGAAGGCCGCATCATTACACAGTCATTGATGTGGAATTCCTGGAGCAGAGGGGCAGGAGAAGCTGTCGGAATGTACGGTCTGGTTAAGTTCTTAATCATGGACAGGGCAGAGAAAGGCCGTGAGTGTACTGCAGTGGAGGGCTCAGTAGTCCACCATCCAACACATGCCTTTAAACTACTAGGCCTCCGGGAAGATGTACTGTAGGCCTCTGGCCTAGTAGCAGCGAGCAACCAGAGTCAGCATAAGAAAATATTCAGAGTGGGATCTTTCGCACATAGAAGATGTGACAGGAAATGAATGTGCTTCAGTAGAAGTTTTGTGCAGGAGAGGATTTCTGGAAACGTCACCCTTACACGGTCATGGGTGTAGTCCTCATCTTTACATGGTAACTTATGCGGAATTTCTGGGAAAAATAGTCTGCAGGAGTTACGCAAAGGAGGAGCAATAGTCTGCATGGTGATGCAGGGAAGAGACTGTAGCTGTTATACATGCACATAATTTCTTCAGGCTCAAACTAAGCTCTGATCTATAAATATGATGGCAAGGTATTTGATCTATGGGGATCCCATATACTCCTTTCCCCAACCAAGTTATACCCCCCAATAAACAAAGCAAATGACTGTTTATCGTCTCTGAGGTGATATATGAAGGTCTGGCAGTGGGGCGATTTGATGGATGTTTGTTACTAGTGGCAACTACACCGCTACATTTTTTTTTTTATGAAGTTATGGGTAAAGTTCAACTTTAAAGGAAATCTATTTTGCAGAAATATGCAAGCTACTTCATAACTAAAAACATGCAGAGTAGGATTTCTAAGATTGGAAAGTTGCATGCTTGTTTCATGATTCACTGATCATAGCATTGAAGCCAGGAAATTAGCATTTTAGAAGGAACAGGTAGAAAAGCAGCCTCTGTATACAGGTTTATTACAACTTTCTATATCATGTGAAGATGATCTCACCAATTAAATTCCTAGCAAGTTCTGCAACAATGTCACAGATCTTCTTCCTCATAGTGGATTGAGACTCCAGCTGAATGACAAGTAATAATTCACTTTTAATAGCATTCTGGACATCAGAAGGCAAGGATGGATAAACTTCTTCAAACGCTGACGACAGGAGACGACGCAGTAAGACAGCTGCCATCTGCCTAGTCTGTAAACAAAAAAAAAATAAAAAAATTAGAATCTTTAGATAGTCAAGGAACAAAGATCCACAAACAGGTCATAATTTGTGCATACGAACTCCAATGGCCAATACAGAAGAATAAATACCAATGATTTAGGAAGACAAGTGGGAGTTCTCACTGCTTGGTTTACTAAAGGCACATCGTCTGCTCACTTTGCAAGATAAATGTTCCCTTAGCTCCATTATTGTGGTGAAAACTCACTTTGCAAAGAATACCTGACCATGTACAATTAAAAATGCAATTTTAAAGTTACCTGTAAATGTCTTCTTTGAGTACAGTGTAGGTTTTGTATTCATAGGTTATATGCAGGCTACCTTTGGGTGACTGGACACTAGCAAACTTGCTAGGGCTGCCCCCTAAAGTGCACTGCTATAACCCCGACTCAGTGAGATGTGTAAGCACAATAACGATTAAAAAAAAAAAAAAAAAAAAAAAAGGGAAAGACCCATTTCCTTACGAGATCAGGAATTTACAGGCAAGAAAAAAAAAAAAAAAAAAAAAAAAAAAAAGCGTAATGTGAATAAATATATATATTGTACAGAGGACTTTCATAGACCATGGGACAAACCCAAGCAATAAACTGGAGGGATGGGCAACATAGCAACAGGCAGACCATCCATAGCTCTCTAGGGAGGGGCAGATGTCAGTGGACATGTGTCCGCTGACACCCGCCACCATCCGAACCGGTCTGCTTAAAAAAAAAAAAAAAAAAAAAAAAAACACACAAGACAGATGGCGGTCCGTTTCCATCTGACAGCCCCTTAGAGAACAGCTGGCTGTGTCCGCTCTGCATAGCGGTGCAGACATGGGCCTGTCATCCGCCTGCCCAGCAAATAGATCCCTGCCGAGCAGGCGGATCCACTTGGAGTCTTCCCGTCTGGAAGGGCCCTAAAGCTTGCATCAGCCATGGTTTGAAAATCTACCTGATAGAACTTGGAGGGACGTATGAGGAAAGGACCAGGTGTTGGTCTGGCAAATTGGCTTTGATACCAATAGGAGGAACTTTGTGCCTAAGTGTACAGCCCCTGGGAGATTGTTTTTTTTTTTAGCAGGCAAGTGTGCTGGGAAACGTTTGTAATGTGCTTAGCCCTTACCACGTGCACCTTTTACTGTAAAGGCTAGTTATAGATTGGGGTGGTCTCCACTTATCTGCACAGCTAGTTTATCGCAATTGTGCGTGGGGACACAGATGCTTTTAGCTGCCATTGTGCTTTTGCTGGGCATCCAATGTGTCCCCGCACCTTCAAGAAGGAGTAAGCCCCCCTCCAGGCAAACTTGCCCTTAGTTAATCCATGGCTATATGTGCTCAGACTTAAGACCACAATATACAGAGGAGCCTTGACAAGGTACTGTGGCTTTCACATGTGTTTGCAAATGTGTAAAACTAAACCCTCTTTTTATAAAACTATTTTTTTAACATAACTGTCAGTGTCCCTGATAACCGCCACATCATAGGACGACACTGTACTGCACTGGCGACAATACGAAAATACATTTTACTTAAAGTGGAGTTCTACCCACTTTTACAACTCTTCAGCATCCCTCACTAAACTGTGCACTGTAAACAAATTGGATATTTTTTTTTTCAGCACAGACTGTATATCTGCTGTATTAATTTTTCACTTCCTCCTCCCTGGCCGCGGCCCATCGCATCATTTCCTGTTTGCAATGCCTCCTGGGAAGGGGCAGCAACTTCCTCTCAAACTGCCCTGAAACCTATTACACTGCTTATGCTGCACTGAGCATGTACGAGATCTGCAAGGATGAGATCCAGGAAGAAATACAGTCTGGCTTCAGATGCCCACACTTAAGATGGCCACGGCCTGCTGCAAGTTTATAAAATAACAAACTACTGCTAAAAACTAACAAAACAGACCTTAGTTTACAGACTAACTTTACTAGAATACATTAAGCTTGTGTATTATAGGGGTATTTTTATTTAAAAATTATAATTTCGGCCGGAACACCGCTTTAAAGTAGCACGGTGCTGAATAGCAAAAAACGCCTTGGTCATGAACCTTCCAGAGCTCAGGTAGTTAAAAGGGAATATCAACAGAATCCTTAAATGGGCAAAATCCTTTAACAGCAGGATTTACTACAGGAACAGCCTATTTCTTCTTAAAGTCCTTATCCATAGAATCAATCTTAGCAAAAAAAAAAACTTCAGGACTGAATACCCTTTCAGGATTGGGTCAATTCTCAAATCATACAATCTGTGCATGAGTGGGAAAGTACTTTTAGACTTAGCCAGCCTCTTGGTGCCCATAAGGGTTTGTTCTGACAGGAGGGGGAAAATCTGCCATTTTCACTACAAACCAAGACATGCAATACTTCCTTCCAGAATATCCTCAGATAAATGAGGATCTGCCTTTCTTGAACAGAATCAGAGGGTACGGGACACGTAGCATTTGTCCACTAAACCAAGGGTTATAGAAAGGTCAGGAGTTTTGCAAAGGACGCAGACATATTGGTAGAGAAATCTGCTTGTCAGACAAACTGCATGGTGCAAGCCTGGGAATACGGGGGGAGGCAGTGTCATAAAAACATTGCTCCAGTACAAAGAACAGCTATTACCCTAAGTGTCTAGGTTGTCTAGGGAAGCTTGTTACTTAGCTCTTTTGTCCCAGCTTCCTTGTGCCTGTTGATCTGCCATTGCCAAGTAAGGAAATCCAGTTGGGTACACACGATTATGGAGAGTGGAATGGATAGGGTCTGGCTACGGAAGCAGATACAAACCAAGGCATGGAAGCAGACATACAGCAACATGCCATTTGCTTTGTAGTGTTCAATGAACTTCCACGGCGCTCAGTAGTGCAAATTCTGACAGGAAGCATGAATGTATATTTACTTGCAAAACATTTTTTTTCCCCAAAAAGTGACCTATCCTAAAAGTATTGAAGACTGCTTGCCAGGAAGAGGAGGAAAAGTAAATTTGGATGTCACATGACTAGCCAGGAGCCTCTGTAAACATTAACACATTTCTCTCATTTCCTCCATTATCGTCTATTTCATGCACCATTGGAAGCATTTTTGTTTGATGAATTTGGAAAAGAAAAACCCACACGGTTCAAGTGCATATATTGCACAGGTGTAGTGTATGTAAACAAATTTATCCTCAAATACAGATCATAATAGATCAATTGCAACAAGTCGCACCTGAAACCGCAAAAAATAGCGCAGGGATTTTTTCTCAAATCGCTATGGCACCGCAAAGTCGGAGTTACACCGATTTGAACGATTCCATTGCCAAAAATAGTGTGCGACCAGTCAAATCATGACAAGTCGCGCCGATGTGAATGGGGGCTCAAGGTGATGCTGCCAATAGAATGTTCTATGAAAAGGCGACATAGAAAGCAAAAATTCTTCATTGGGAATTGGAAACCACGTGCGTCATCCAGTTGTGCAATGTGGAAATGTGTGTAGACCATGAGATAAGCTGTACATAATTACAAATTCCTTTAGGAAGTATAACAGTAGAAATACATGTTTCTCAACCATTTAGCAGTTTGTCTGGTGTTGTACATTATTGTTGGTAGATGAGCCATTTTCACATTATGGCTTACTTGCGCTCTGCTTGCCCAAAATAATTTTCCAGTCTGCAGTGACAATACTCACCTCTTCGGCAGCACCAGCATTTCTTATTGCTTGTAGAAGGAAAGTAATCTTGGATGGCCCAGGGATGCTGTCATAGGCTTCCTATAACATACCAAAAAGAAATCAATTCAAAACCTGTAAACATTTGACCAGGGTGTTAACCCTTTGTATTAAACAGTTCTTAAAATGTAAAAAAATTCACCCTACATATATTTAACATAAACATACATTTTTCCTCTATGTAATTTGGGCCCTTTCATACTGATGCGCTTCTGTGCAGCTTAAGTGGACTTTCACAGTGATGCACTTTTGGAGGTATTACTATTGACTTAGGGTCCTTTCACACGGGGCGGATCCGTAATGATCCGCCCCATGAACGTCCGCTGCTCCACGCTGAGCTGGCGGATGACACCGCCCTGTCAGATCTACGCTTTCCCCTATGGGGGGGGGTCGGATGAACACGGACCGTCTGTCCGGGTTCATCCGATCTGCAGGCGGATGGAAAAATAGGGTTTTCCTCCGTCTGCAGAATCGGACCATAGCGGAGGTGGACGATATCGGGTGTTTTTCATCCGAAAACTGATGGATGAAAAACGGACATACGGTCCGCAAGTGTGAAAGGGGCCTTACTATGGAAGGTGCCTTTTAGGTACATTTTTTTCAAAGCGCATCACACCTGCAGTGTGAACAGTTACATAGCATTTAATGGGGAATAGTTTTAACGTGTTTGTCACTGTGGAAAAGCATGGCAAAAACGGACCACTGTTAAATAGGCCTTCGTGTTTTACAATAAAAAGATAAATATTTAAGTCAATCTAATAAGTGTATTACAACCAGTTTGTAAGGCTATGAAACCCCAATCACTGTTTGGTGAGTTCTGAAGTGCGTCAACAGTGAATTATCTTAATGAGTCAGAATAATGCCTTTCAGTACTTTGATGGTATGTGATCTATAGTGGGCCATCAGACAATGAGAACAAGTGCTACAATGGTGACGTGAGGATGGAAAAGCTAAGTCTTTGTTCTTAACTGCTACAAAAAAGTGCTGAACTATGCAGTGCAATGATGTCACTGATAAACCAGGCAGCCAATCAGAATTTCATACAACAGACACTGGAATGCAAATTCATTCAACCAAGGATTCCCCTTCAAGCTTCACAATGTACCCTGCTGAGGAAGGATTAGGTCGCTTTAGATATAACAAAGAACTTTGCCATCTGGGGGAAAAAAGTTTTAGCTGAGGATAGTAAAAATGTGCAGTACTTTCATGCAGCACATCTATTAAGTACTTTAGAAACAAGTTTCAAATACATTTACATGAATGTTGCAACTTGATCATTTGAAAAATCTAGATTATGCATAAATAAAATGTGAACCCAATTTACAAGGACTGTAACAAGCAATATTTACCCAGGACCAGGCAAAGTTTACCAAGAGAAAAGAAAGAATAGTTGGAGCCAGCAGCTGCTTACTGTACAGGGCATCTTTAGTGGACCAGATTGGATCCAGATGTAGGCGGGTGTAAATAGACAAGTAGGTTTACACCCAGGTGTCCATACAGGTGAATGGACCTTCTGATCAGGTCCACTTGAGAAACTGACAGGCAGACCTGATTGGACCCACCGTGTGAATGGGGCCTAACTAAACACTGCCACATTGAGGCAGAATAGCTCCAGTGCATACTTTTTTATATTTTAAAACATCCGCAAAGCTAAAATAATTTGGGGGGGGGGGGGGGGACCGACTTACTTAAACTGGAGCTGTGAAAGACAGACAATCAATTGGCTTTTAAACGCAGCTTGTTTTAGATTGCACATTAAAAATAAAAGCTAGATGGCAATTGGTTACTATGCATAGCTGATCCAGAGTCCGTAAATTCCTTATGTACCCAATTTTGGATTGCGCCCGGAAGACTTAATTTTCTCCGGCGCCCACCCCCTTACTCCGTCAAGATCTGATTGTCCTGGAAACCAATTATTTCCAGGATGAAAAAGTGACCGAAATCCAACATTTAATAGGTGTCACAGGACCAGGCAGTAAGGGGAACTCTGTCAATGGGGGAATGTCTGTTCCAGCAACAGCAGTCAAAGACATTTTCCTTAGATTAAAAGTTTAGGTTTTCTTTTTTTTTTTTAAAGGAGGAGGTCCACCTGAAATATATATATTTTTTTTTAAAGTCAGCAGCTACAAATACTGCAGCTGCTGACTTTTAATAAATAGACACTTACCTGTTCCAGGTTCCAGCGATGTCGGCAGACGTTCGTCTCTCAGCTGCCCCCGCCGCCATCCTCTGTCAGGGAATAAGGAAGTGAAGCTTGCGTCTTCACTGCCCAGTTCCCTACTGCGCATGCGCGAGTCGTGCTGCTCGTCTTTATTGGTCCCCGTTGTGTCCTGGGAACAGTGTGTTTCCCAAGACAACGGGGCATCTTCGGATAGAGGCGGGCATCCTCGGATAGGGGCGGGCCAGCTTCGGCTAGCTAGTCCCGGAAGTGGGTGCAGATACCTGTATTATACAGGTATCTGCACCCCCTCCCCCTGAAAGGTGCAATTGTGGCACCGGAGGGGGGAGGAATCCGATAAGTGGAAGTTCCACTTTAGGGTGGAGCTCCGCTTTAAACAAACATGTCATACTTACCCCCTCTATGCAGTTGGTTATGCACAGAGTGGCCCCCATCCTCCTCTAGGGTCCCCCAGCAGCACTGGCTCCGCCTCCTTGAGTGCCCCGGAGAAGCGCTCTCCCTCTGGGAACCTGTGCGGGTGCACTTCAGTGTCCTGCATCTGCGTCAATTGACAGACGTTTTACGGTGCATTTTGTTGTAGAAAAATGCAGGATGCTTTTCAAAACAAACATAAAAGCACTTCAGTGGTGTAAGCTAGTTATATCAGAATACATTCATTGTTCTTGCATATGCAATTGTACTATAATTTTGTTGTGTTTAAAAATACACCTGGTGTAAATAGCATGCTGCATTTTTCCCACGCATTAACATACTGTAAAAAACACAGGAACATTTGCAAAAACAACTGAAATAGATGAAAAAAAAAAAAATATTCCAAAAAAGCATCCCAACCACGCTGCAAATATGCACATGGAAATGATCAGGATGCAAACAGGCCCTTCGGGCCGGTTCACGCCACATGCAGTCTAGTGTGTTTTTATTTCTGCATCAAAAATGCATGGAAAGTAGGTTATATGGGTTTCTGCACAGATGTAAATCACAGCATGAAATCGCAAAAAGTAGTACAGAAACTACTTTTTGAAATCGGTGCAGTGCCGCAAATGCGGCATCGCACCGATTAGGACAGTGCCATTGTCTGCAATTGCTGACGATTTGACATGTCAAATCCTACCAATGTAAACCAGGGCTAAAGCAGTTTTCTTTCCATCCAATCCCTCCCGCTGAGCTATAGTATTCTAACAGCAGGAGGTTTTCCAGCTATCAGTCCAGTTATCAGAATACAATGATCTCTGCTGATGGCTATAGCCACCAGTAGTGGGGGGGTGGGGGGGGGGGGGGGGACGAGACAACAGACTAGTTGCACTGAAGTCAAATGATAGACCAACTTCAGTACATAGCCTGCCTATAGATTGACATTCGGGTGGTTCCTGATGAATTTTGATCCATTTATTGCTCGCATTGGAGGGGTTTTCCTCTCACTTCCTGCTAGTTCTCTGGGACAGAAGTGAAAACGAAAAACAAGACAGGCAAAGAGAAAAGGCTGAGAGTTCTTCACCGCTCCTCACTCTAGCTGATACAGAAAAAAAGTTTAGTCTTTACATACACTTTAAATGATGGGTGACTAGTGTGAAAGAAAGGGAAGAACTGCAGCCACTATGTATTAATGTATAATGTACTTTGGATAGGTGGGCCAGCTGGACAATCAATGGAGGAAGTAAAACAGACTGCTGCAGAGTAGTGATTGCAGGAGGATGAGTGTCTGATTGGCGTACACAGAGTATAGGAATAGTATAGAAGAAGGAGATAGGTCTACAGGGAGGAGGGCAATTGCAGCCACTATGTATTAAGGTAATATACAATGATGAGCCTTTGGATAGGTGGGCCAGCTGGACAATCAATATAGGAAGTAAACAGACTGCTGTTGAGTATTGACTGCAGGAGGATGAGTGTCGGTGATGGGTGTAGAGCAAGGGTCTCAAACTAGCGGCCCTCCAGCTGTTGCAAAACTACAAGTCCCATGAGGCATTGCAAGGCTGACAGTTACAAGCATGACTCCCACAGGCAGAGGCATGATGGGAATTGTAGTTTTGCAACAGCTGGAGGGCCGCCAGTTTGAGACCCCTGGTGTAGAGAGTACAGAGGTAATATAGAAAGATTGATATAGGAAGGGGGGGGGGGGCAATTGCAGCCACTATGTATTAATGCAATATACAATGATGAGCCTTTGGACAGATGGACCAGCTGGGCAATGAATGAAGTACAGACTGCTGCAGAGTAGTGATTGGAGAAGTGTTGTACAGGGGTAGTATAGAAGGAGACAGCAGTGAAGTGAATGAGGAGAGCATAGAGCACATGCAGTGATAATATGAGAATGAGGGGAGAAGGGTTACAGGTGTCAGAGATGAAGCTTCATGTCTCCATAGGTACACAGTGTATAGAGCCTGCGGGGGGAGGAGGAGCCGGCTGCCGGGCCCAGGCTTAGCCGGGGAGTGCCGCTCACACGTGGGCCTCGCTCCGGCCAGGGACACATTCACACCGGCGCAGTGGACGTTCCGCACAGCACACATTCCCTCCAGGGTCCCCACGTCTCACCTCGGCCTGTTTCCTGGCGCTGTTGTCCGGGCTCAGCAGGTTAGTGAGGAGCAAATAGAACTGCTGCTGTTCGTCCGCCATGTCCGCAGCTCCACACACACTGAGGGGAAAGAGAGAGAGAGAGGGCGCGAGACTGAGCGCGGGCCGGAGCGCTGACTACAAGGGGCGGAGTCACAGAGGACTTCCAGCTAGCTTAGCGCCCTGACCTCACACGTCCCGCGCACCAGAGAGGCGCCGGTTAGCCATTGGAT
The DNA here is from genome assembly GCA_028564925.1 of Lithobates sylvaticus. Lineage (NCBI taxonomy): Eukaryota > Metazoa > Chordata > Amphibia > Anura > Ranidae > Lithobates > Lithobates sylvaticus. The sequence goes on from CM053027.1 coordinate 428,840,677, forward strand.
GTGGCTGGCCAATGGGCGGGGCCAATGAGAAGCGATACCGGTAGGAGACATGTGACGCACACGAGGGTAGAATGTGGGAATGACGGATGATTGGCTGTGCGGGTAGCAGCTGTTGCAGCCCCTGGGTGTGTTCGGGTAAGCTAGGCAAGCGGTGACGTTAGATTTGCAAGGGGTGCTGGAAAAAAAGGGAGGGGTTGAGGCGGAGCTAAGGAGTCAGCTGGCTGCAAAGCGCGGGAGATCCGGAGTGTGCAGTTTAGGTTGTCAGGTCCATGATGTACTGTGTGCAATGGAAGGGGTCAGCCTAGACGGGCATCTCCCATGTTCTGGGCTCTTAATGAACCTGAACTGCCAGTGTTCTGTTCACAGCTTGACCCGGAAGATGTTTATCATACTGTAGGGGAATTCATGCACATGGCCATACAGGGGCTGTACAGCACACATAAGGCTCATTAACATGGGCGCTGGGACCCGTCTTCCAGGCTGAGCTGCTCTTTCGCTGCGTGTTCATCCACCGTGGAGCCATGTGCAAGCACCCCATAGAAGCAGATGCAGCAGTTACATGAACACATTCCCATTTCAAAATTGGAAATGCAGGAAGGAGCTGATGCACAGATCTGAGCTCACAGGTTTCCTAAAACTGGTGCAGCTGTGTATAGTAACCAATCAGCTTCCAGGTTTTATTGTCAAAGCTTAACCACCTCCCGCCCGTGCTATAGCCAAATGACAGCTACAGCATGGACTCGCACTGCTGCGCGCGCGTATTGGCATGGATCTGTAATCACCGTGTCCTTCGGACACAGCTGATCACAGATCAGGGTAAAGAGACAATCACAGTGGTTCTTTACCATGTTGTTACGCTGATCCCATTGTTACTGTCCTATTTGAAGCACTTGTTTTTTACCTTGGAAATGTAAGTGTAATTCTTATGTTTACATAATAAATATTCCTCACGGAATTACGCTATGTTATGTTCTTCTCTTTTATCCTCTTGGTTGCCTGTGTACTATTAACCTGCTGAATCCATTGTTTTGGAAACAATCGTTTGGAGATCATGTCCATGCAGTGAGCCTGAACCTTCTAGTCATCTTTCAAAGCTTTTTTGACTCATTAGGTGTATACCGGTATGAGTCAAATTCTTCCGGTAAGCGATTGGTGCTTCTGGTGCTGGATCTTCTATGTCACTTTTATCACCTTTGGATGTTCACTCAAGATTCTTGTGACTATTGTTTACCTATTTTTGGATTACACACCTTGGAACACACCAGGACCTGCTTGTGGTCCCTTAGGCCCCTTTCACACTGAGGTGCTTTGCAGGCGCTAAAGTTCTAAAAATAGCGCCTGCAAAGCGCCTTCAAACAGCCGTTGCTGTGTCTCCAGTGTGAAAGCCTGAGGGCTTTCACACTGGAGCGGTGCGCTTGCAGGACGCTGAAAAATGTCCTGCAAGCCGCATCTTTGGTGCGCTGTAGGAGCGGTGTATTTACCGGTCCTAATCGCCCCCTCCCATTGAAAACAATGGGGCAGCGCTCCGAACCCGCCCGTAAAGTGCCGCTGGAGCGGCGCTTTGCAGGTGGTATTAACCCTTTTTCGGCCGCTCGCGGGGGTAAAACCGCCCACTAGCGGCCGAAATGCGCCGCTACAACAGCGGTAAAGCAGCGCTAAATATAGTGCTGCTTTACTGCCAGCGCCTCGGTGTGAAAGTAGCCTTATATTCATATTTTGGACACTATTTTTTCATTGAATATATGTTATTATGTATTCTTATACTTGTTATTCATTTTTTCACATGTTATTTTTAAGATAGAATATTTTTTTAGCGCTGCACATTTTCTACATTTATCTCTACTTATCTATACACCTCTGTGCTGGCTGCTAGTGTTTAGACAGCACAGTATATTTGTTCACTTAGTTCTTTACCATGTGACCAGCTGTGTCCAATCACAGCTGACCACAGTGTAAACAGGATTTGCCAGATATCGGCAATCATTTCCTCACACTGACAGTGCACGGCGCAAGGTGAAGAGAGCCAGTTACCAGCAAATCCACACAGCAGACATCTACACCGATTATCAGTGCAGCCCCAACAGTGCCCATCAGTGATGCTTATCAGTGCAGCCTCATCAGCGCACATGTGTGAAGGAGAAAAATTACTTATTTAGAACATTTTCTAAAAGAAAGTAAGAGCAAATTTTATTTTTTTCCCAAAATCTTCAACCTTTTTTCGTTTGTTAACCACTTGCCGATAGCCTGCCGTCTATTGATGGCAGCAGAATGGCACTCCTGTGCAAATTGCCGCAGCTGTACGGCGCGTGCTTTAAGGAGTATAGGGCGCTCGCCGCGTGACGTAGGAGCACGTGCGCGTGGCTGGCAGCCACGATGTCCATCCGCTACCAGCGATTGCTCCTGAGAAGGAGAGAACGGGGATCTGTCAATGTAAACAGACCGATCTCCGTTCTGTCAGGGGTGAGGAGAGCGATCTGTTGTTCCTACTGCTTAGGAACAACAATCAGTCTCCTCACCCAGGTAGTCCCATCCCCCCCACAGTTAGAATCACTCCCTAGGACACACATCTAACCCCTTGATCGCCCCTAGTATTAACCCCTTCCCTGCTAGCGACATTTATACAGTAATCAATGACTATTTATAGCTTTGATCGCTGTATAAATGCCAATGGTCCCAAAATAGTGTGAAAAGTGTCCAATCTGTCTGCCGCAATGTTGCAGTCCCAATAAAAATCGCAGATGGCCGCCATTGCACTAGTAAAAAAAAATAAAAATGCCATAAATCTATCCCCTATTTTGTAGACGCTATAACTTTTGCGCAAACCAATCAATATACGCTTATTGCAATTTTTTTTACCACATATATGTAGAAGAATACATCTCGGCCTTTTTTTTTTTTTATATATATATATTTTTGGGGGATATTTATTATAGCAAAATGTAAAAAAATTTGCATTTTTTTTTCAAAATAGTCTGTCTTTTTTTGTTTATAGCGCAAAAAATAAAAACCGCAGAGGTGATCTAATAGCACCAAAAGAAAGCTCCATTTTTGGGAAAAGAAAGACGTAAATTTTGTTTTCGGTACAGCATCATACGACCACGCAATTGTCAGTTAAATCGACACAGTGCCGTATCACAAAAAATGGCCCAGTCAGGAAGTGGGTAAATTCTTCTGGGGCTGAAGTAATTAAGCAAAAAATAAAAACCCCAGTGGTGATTAACCACTTTCAGACCGGACCAATTTGCAGCCAAAGGACCAGGCCCCTTTTTGCGATTCGGCACTGCGTCGCTTTAACTGACAATTGCGCGGTCGTGCGACGTGGCTCCCAAACAAAATTGACGTCCTTTTTTTCCCACAAATAGAGCTTTCTTTTGGTGGTATTTGATCGCCCCTGCGGTTTTTATTTTTTGCGCTATAAACAAAAATAGAGCGACAATTTTGAAAAAAAAATGCATTATTTTTTATTTTTTGCTATAATAAATATCCCCCAAAAATATATAAAAAAACATTTTTTTTCCTCAGTTTAGGCCGATACGTATTCTTCTACATATTTTTGGTAAAAAAAATCGCAATAAGCGATTATTAATCGGTTTGCGCAGAAGTTATAGCGTTTACAAGATAGGGGATAGTTTTATAGCATTTTTATTAATAATTTTTTTTTATTATTAATGGCGGAGATCTGCGATTTTTTTTTGTGACTGCGACATTATGGCGGACACATCGGACATTTTTGACACATTTTTGGGACCATTGTCATTTTTACAGCAATTAATGCATTTAAATGCATTGATTTCTGTATAAATGACACTGGCAGTTTAGGAGTTAACCACAAGGTGGCAGTGTAGGGGTTAAGTAGGCCTAGGGGTGTTTTTTTTTTACTGTGGGGGGGCGTGGCTGTCAGCTAGTGAATGCTGATCTCTGCTCCAATCACAGGGAGCAGAGATCGGCGTCACTAGTTGCTAGGCAGAACGGGGAGATGCTGTTTATCTCGGCATCTCCCCGTTTAGCCGCTCCGTGAGACGATCGCGGGAGTCGCCGCGGCGATCGAGTCCGCGGGGACCGCGGCCGGACTCACGGGGGTCCCGACCGGCGCGGGAGCGCGCCGCTCCCGGCGCGCTCCCGATGGCACGGACAGGCTAAAGGAGGGACGTATATATACGCCCTCCTGCCTGTACGTGCCATTCTGTCGACGTATATCGTCGTGCGCCGGTCGGCAAGTGGTTAAATACTACCAGAAGAAAGCTCTGTTTGTCTCAAAATAATTATAAAAATGTTGTTTGGGTACAGTGGGCAGGAAGGAGGTGAAAGTGCCCAGTAGGCACGTGGTCATTTGAAAAAGCTGAAGTTAGAAGCTAATTGGTTACTATGCACAGCTGCACCAGGTTCTGTGTGCACCCGTTTTAGTAAATCCCCCCACACGGGTTGATTTAGAGCCGGTTCACACAGGGGCAACACAACTTCCAGTGCGACTTTTGGAGGCAACTTGGACACGACTTGAGTATGAATAGCAGCGCGACTTGGGACGACTTCAACATGACTTGGGGCGACTTACAACATGACTCCAGGCCAGGCAACTTTGGCCGTGGCCAATCACAGAATAATCAGCTCTCGAAGGTGAACTCCACGCCAGATTTGAAATAAAAAAAACGGCATGGGTTCCCCCTCCAAGAGCATACCAGGCCCTTCGGTCTGGTATGGATTTTAAGGGAAACCCCCAACGCCGAAAAAACGCCTCCCCCCAAAATCCATACCAGACCCCTATCCGAGCATGCAGCCCGGCCGGTCAGGAAAGGGGGTGGGGACGAGCGAGCCCCCCCCCTCTTGAACTGTACCAGGCCACATGCCCTCAACATGGGGGGGTGGGTGCTTTGGGACTTGACGTCATAAGGGGGCGTGGTCACGGTGTGACATCACTCGGTGACCACGCCCCATGCCTATTTACGTCGTCGCACAAGCCATTACAGCGTGAGAGAGCATCGTGTCAACATCGGAAGAAGAGGGAAGAAGGACGGAGGAGACCAGGCTCCTCCGCTAGTAAAAGAAGAAGAAGAACCGGAGAGCGGGAAAAGAGGCCGGAGAGCGCAAGAAGAACCGGAAGAGACCACCGAAGTTGGAAGTTGGAAGAAGACCACCGGAGCTGCCCAATAAATTACTTTAAATACCTGTGTAGTGTGTTTTTTTTATTGACTCTTTTCCCCAGGTGAATGGGTAGGGGTACGATGTACCCCATACTCATTCACATAGGGTGGGGGCCGGGATCTGGGGCTCCCTTATTAAAGGGGGCTTCCGAATTCCGATAAGCCCCCCGCCTGCAGACCCCGACAACCAACGGCCAGGGTTGTCGGGAAGAGGCCCTTGTCCTCATCAACATGGGGACAAGGTGCTTTGGGGTGGGGGGCCGCAGGGCGCCCCCTTCCCAAAAGCACCCACCCCCCCATGTTGAGGGCATGCGGCCTGGTACGGTTCAGGGAGGAGTGCTCGCTCACCCCCCACCCCCTTCCCAGACCTTTTGGGAGGACCCCCAAGCCGTTTTTCCGGCGTAGGGGGTTTCCCTTAAAATCCATACCAGACCTAAGGGCCTGGTATGCTCTTGGAGGGGGAACCCATGCCGCTTTTTTATTTAAAATTTGGCGTTGAGTTCCCCCTCGAGAGCTGATTATTCTGTGAGAGAGGCGACATTGTAGCTTCAATATAGATGGAGATCCGACTTGGAGGCGACTTCCATTGAAATCAATGGGTACAAGTCACCTAGAAGTCGGATTGAAGTCGTACAGGAACCTTTTTTGAAGTCGGAGCGACTGCTGTAGTGTACATTAAGACAGCTCCATTAACTAACATTGATTTTCTCATCAGCGCGACTTGGGGTTAACTGAAGTCGGATTCCGAGTTGCCCCTGTGTGAACTGGCTCTTACTGAAACTGTAAAGTGCAAAATCTGGTGCAGCTGTGCATGGTAGCCAATCAGCTTCTAAGGCTGGCCATACACTATACAATTTTTTAATTCAATTTCCTTTAGATTTACCTTCAGCTATGTAGTACAAGGGCCTGCCTGATCGCATACACATTGAAAGTGCTTAGGTTTAACCTCATATTATATGGCTTTAGTAAATCTAAAGGAAAATTGAATAAGAAAATTGTATAATGTATGGCCAGCCTAACTTTAGCTTGTTCAATTAAACTTTGACAATAAGCCCTCGTTCACACTGAACACGACTTTGAAATCATGCAAGTTCACCTGAACTCGCACTTGTCAAATCGCATTTCAAATTGTGCCTATGTGAACGGGGGCTAAAACCTGTAAGCTGATTGGTTTATATGTAGAGCTGCACTAGATTTTGTGCTCTCCAGTTTTAGTAAATCAACCCCACTGTCTGCATTCAGTTCCATTCACCTGCTCCCACCTGAATGCCAGATTTTGAAATGCCAGTGTTTCTGTGCAGCAGCTGCATGTTCATCCACTTTGGCTAGGTTCACACCTACAGATGCATCCAAGTGCGCATACATGTTGCCTGTAGGGCAGCACGTGTTGGCAGATGTTTGTTCATAGAACAAACAAACATATGGGGTGCTTACGGCAAGTTCGCCCGCCGTGGAGCACCCAATAATGCACTGCAAGATCACAGTATACAGTATATAATACAGTTCAGAGTATATAGTGCAGTCCCTGTAGTATATATAAGACAGTTCAGAGTATATAGTGAAGTCAGTGTAGTATAATATAATACAGTTTGGAGTATATAGTGCAGTCTGTGTAGTATGTATAATACAGTGGAGAATATATAGTGCAGTCAGTGTAGTTTATATAGTACAGTTCACAGTATACAGTGCAGTCTGTGTAGTATATATAATTGTCAGGGCTGGGCTCAGCCCTTTCTTCGGCTAATTGCCAGCTCCTATCTCTCCACAGTGACTCACCTGCTGATGATATCCTGCTCGTCAGTCCTACCTACTTAAGCCGTTCAGTCCAGATGATCTCTGCCTTCACCTTGGTCACATCTCTGTGTTCCTGTTAAATACTTGCTTGGCTGATATTCCTTCTGGCTCCAGATCCTGCTTGCTGTTCCACTACGCTGACACCTGGTTTCCTGACTTTCTGGCTTGTCTGACCATCCGTTCGGGTTACCGAACTTTGGCTATGTTTTGACTACGTTTGTTTTATTTACTTTTATTATTAAACAAGTGTGATCTAACTGTACTTCTGTCTCGGTCTGATTCATGGTTTCTGACAGTAGGCGAAGGCCATGAATTCAGAAGATGCAGTCAGTCCACTTGTTGGTAATATTTTTTCCAGATTGGGAAAGCAGGATCACTGCATGGATCAGTTTACCATGGCATTACAAACACTCCTGAGTCACACGGCTCACCTGGAATCTTCCACTGTGGCTTCTCTGGTACAATCTGTGTTGCAGGCTGTCCCTGCTGCTGCACCAGTCTCTCTGCAGGCACCCCCCTTGAGTATTACCTTTATAAGAGCTACGTCTGGTTCCGCTCCGCTTCCCCAGTGATTTGGGGGCGATCCAGTCCAATGCAGAGGGTTTCTCAACTAGGTTGAGATATATTTTGAGATGCTGCCCCAGGTGTTTCCCACAGACAGAAGCAAATTAGGTTTTGTGACATCTTTGCTTTTTGAGAGAGCCTTTGCCTGGGCAAACCCTCTATGGGAGATGCAAAAACCTGTTATCTTGAGTTACCCTGAGTTTGTGGCTTCTTTTAAAAGGGTATTTGACGTTTCCGCACACACTCCGCTTCTGCTGCCAAGTGCCTCATGTCCATCAAACAGAGTACGAGAACTGTTGCCGATTACGCCATTGAATTCCCTACTCTGGCAGCAGAGGTTGCTTGGAACAATGAGGCCCTCCTGGCTGCTTTTTCTCATGGTCTCTCTAAAACCATCAAGGATGAGATAGCAGCCCAAGATATACCCACTGAGCTGGAGAAGTTGATCAATTTTGCCATCCTTATTGACTCCAGACACAGAGAAAGACTCTCTTTTAAGGAGCGCTTGCGGAAGCCTCCTGTACATTTGTCTCTGAGCTTTGCAGTCCCACCCTTGCCTCCCTCACCTCCCATGCTTCCTGGTCCCGAGTCGGTCAGTGAAGGTCAACCCATGCACTTGGGCTTCATGCGTTTCTCTGCGGATGAGAGAACCCCAAGAGGAGGGAGAGATTGTGCCTTAATTGTACTTTTTGAAGTCTTGTCCTACTCGTCCAGGGAACGCCCGAACCTTGAGGTCCTGTCACGGACAGTATATATAATAGGGTAAAGCTGCGCCAATGTAAAAAGAAATTAAACCTGTAAAAAATGTGCAAGGCATAGTAAACATTTTAAACAAATAAAAAATCTTGTGCAGAACAGTCCAGATATAAATGAATCAGTCCAGAGCAATTCTTCTAAGTGTCAAACATGGGATACATTCAATCCACCAATCCTGTATGTTCAAATATAACACCACCGTGCTCGTGCTGGAAGCATCCAATGTGACATAAAAAACGGTGTTTAAACCCGACCACCTAGTAGGTAGGAGGCTTACCAGAAGGTGTAAAAAATCAAGCAATGGATCTGAGCTTGCCGTAGACCAGCGTTGGTGGGGTTAAACGACCACTCCAGGGGGGGAAACGATCCAAAGGTAAACCAGGGAAGGAGTAAAGGGATCCGTCCTGGACACCGTTCACAAACTGGATAGCCAGGTCCTAATAAAATCCTCCGTTCAGGGAGAGAGCACAAAGGGGGCCACCCATCGTGTAATACTGATAATATTTCGTTTATTAAAAATAGATAAAAAAAACTTACATCAAGGATGAGAAATAATGGCAACAAAGATGACAAAGTAAACACTGCCGGCCGGTCAGTGTAATCCCGTCCCTTGATCGAATGTTTGTCTGTAGTGGTGGCGTCGCTGCGTGCCTTCCCATACGACGTTTCGTCACAACTGACGTTTTCAATGGGGAACGGGCAACGCAGCGACGCACCACCTATAAATAACTAACCTCTTCCTGGGATGCATGAGATCGAGGCCGTCGCCGCCATCTTGCTAGTGGGAAAGATACCATGGCAGTACTGGCAACCGGCGCCAGGGAGGATTAGCAGTTTAAAAAAACACAAGAGTCTCTGAAAAGGAACAATTCAAACCTCACTGGCGAGGGAGATCATTAGTGAGGGAAGTGTCAAGACTAGAAATGGCTTGGATTCATCGTTTAAAGTCATACACCCCCTTTGGGTTGAATATTGATACTGACATCAATGCTTTCATAGACAACTCCTAAAGGGGGGTTTTTTGTATACTTTTTTGTATACTTTCTTCAGTGATTTTCATTCATTTTTTTAGCTGATTATTTACTATTTACTGATAACCTATTGGAGTTCGCTGCCAGTCTTTCTTTTAGGAAAAAAAATTTTTTAGTGAATGTGTATTTTTTCATAAAAGTTTTTTAGTGAATGTGAACTCTTCCTGAGATGTGTGTAAGATCATGCTATATTTTCCTTCGTTGAGGCTTGGAACACACAATGTGCGTTGTACATTACAATTTTTATAATACATATTTTCTTGTGCGCTTTTCAAATGCCACACGCATTTGATTTATTATTATCATTATTATTAGCATTTTTTGCACTAGTTCATCACAACGGGGGTGCTAACCCTCTTTTTTCCCCCCACTTCCTGATCTATTCCCCTTCCACCTTTTTTGGCACATCACGTCCCTTATAGGTAATTATCACTTCCCTAATTGGGTTTTTTTTTTCCTAAATACACCACATGTTTTCATTTACATAATGTAAGATGCAATACGTATTTTTAATTAACACGTATTTTTACACTCATAGATACCACCCCACCCGATTATTATTTTTTTATATTTGGTATAAAAAATTTTTTTTTTATATTATCATTACTCTCTCTATTATCATTCCAGTAGCCCACCTGGTTACTTTGCACTGGTGTATAGTTTCTCCCAGCACTATTATTGTCATGCTTACTTCCCCTTTTAGTATTCGCCTCTGACTAATAAGGATATAGCATAATGTTGTTCCTTTTCAGAGACTCTTGTGTTTTTTTAAACTGCTAATCCTCCCTGGCGCCGGTTGCCAGTACTGCCATGGTATCTTTCCCACTAGCAAGATGGCGGCGACGGCCTCGATCTCATGCATCCCAGGAAGAGGTTAGTTATTTATAGGTGGTGCGTCGCTGCGTTGCCCGTTCCCCATTGAAAACGTCAGTTGTGACGAAACGTCGTATGGGAAGGCACGCAGCGACGCCACCACTACAGACAAACATTCGATCAAGGGACGGGATTACACTGACCGGCCGGCAGTGTTTACTTTGTCATCTTTGTTGCCATTATTTCTCATCCTTGATGTAAGTTTTTTTTATCTATTTTTAATAAACGAAATATTATCAGTATTACACGATGGGTGGCCCCCTTTGTGCTCTCTCCCTGAACGGAGGATTTTATTAGGACCTGGCTATCCAGTTTGTGAACGGTGTCCAGGACGGATCCCTTTACTCCTTCCCTGGTTTACCTTTGGATCGTTTCCCCCCCTGGAGTGGTCGTTTAACCCCACCAACGCTGGTCTACGGCAAGCTCAGATCCATTGCTTGATTTTTTACACCTTCTGGTAAGCCTCCTACCTACTAGGTGGTCGGGTTTAAACACCGTTTTTTATGTCACATTGGATGCTTCCAGCACGAGCACGGTGGTGTTATATTTGAACATACAGGATTGGTGGATTGAATGTATCCCATGTTTGACACTTAGAAGAATTGCTCTGGACTGATTCATTTATATCTGGACTGTTCTGCACAAGATTTTTTATTTGTTTAAAATGTTTACTATGCCTTGCACATTTTTTACAGGTTTAATTTCTTTTTACATTGGCGCAGCTTTACCCTATTATATATCTGTCTAGTGTGTAGTATCTCACTTTTCAGCAGCAGCCTTTGCATTTTTACACTTTTTATTTTTTATCTGGTTATACTGATTGGTTGCACTGTCCCCTAACCTTTCCCTTTACTCCCTGATTTCCTTCCCAAGCGCGGCTTATCCCCTTCCATCCTGTCACGGACAGACCTTAGGTGGCGTTGTTTTGTCCCCACTTATCCAGAAGGATAAGCCCCTGGTTTTGGTTACCCTTTCTTGGACTGAGTCGTCCGTCGAGATACAGGCTCTAATCGACTCTGGGGCTGCAGGCCTGTTCATTGATGCTGCTTTTGGATGATGGGCATGCACCGTTTTTTTTTTTTGGTTTTTTTTTCAACTGTGTTGGTGAAATCACCTCCTACAGTGCTGGAGTCGCTGATTTACGTATCGGGAGAGCAAACACTGTTGCTGTCAAGATAAATAAATCAATGCTTCAGCTGAATGGCGTACCTGAAAAGCAAACAATGGTAACAATAAAACATTAACTTAATAAAACAACAACAATCTGTGCCAAAAAAAAGTAAAAAATATATGCCGAAGCATGGGGGCAATCTGCCCCTAATGTTAGGGGCAAATCGCCACTCCACCCCTGCCCCCATGCTTCGGCATATATGCTCCTTTTTAAAAAAAATTATTGTAGTGGTGAAATCACCTCCTACAGTGCTGGAGTCGCTGATTTATGTATCGTGAGATCAAACGCTGTTGATGTCAAGATACAGGACTCATCAATGCAGACAACTTGATCGGAAGTAAACAAGGCTGCAAACTGTTGGTTGAAGTGGTTTACGAGGGGCCGAATTTTGTAGAGCCAATCGTATTCAGGTTCACCCCCCAGGGACGACAGAGTTTATTTTGATTGATATGCATGAACCGCAAGATCTACTCGTATTGTGTCCTGGTCATGGAGGCAGAGAACACAGGCATATGGTGAATTGGGTCAGTGGACCAGTATGACCGCAACTCACTTTTTTTAGTTATGCCCATGAGGAGGGATAGGACCAGGAAGGTCTTAAATTTGCAGACCGTAATAGGTCTCAAATCTCTGGCAAGAGTCAACTGGGTATTAGCGGTGATGAATTGACCAGCATATAAATTGCTTTGGTCAACAATAGATCTATAGAGATCTTCCACAAAAAACAGCGAATAAAAATCAAGTGACGTAAAATCAACTGTTTCCACCTAGCGGCAAGAGCGCACCTGGTACAGGATTTTGCGCATCAATGCCATTGTGCCACAGTAAATGTACGCGATTAAACATGTAGTTGTGTACAGAGCAGTTGGACATATGTTCTGAAAGCACACTATATGCATTTGGAGCATATGTCTGTAGCAGCCTCTAGTGTTGTTAGGCTGCTACAGTAGTTAGGCTTCTGTAGGGTACAGTAGATACATTTCGGGCTTGGCAGGGGGCAGGCCTCCTCAAATACTCAGGATCAGCCCAGCTGGGGGAGGAGTTGTTTGTGTGGAAGCTGGAGATGGAGTGCTAGGCTGTGGAGGCCTTGGAGGGAGGTTCCCAGTAATGGGGTGGGAGGTGAGCTTGGGCCTGGGCTTGGGTATGGACAGGACCTTCTCACAACCCAAGGAAGTGTCCTGGACAGGAGGCATGGGGGAAGGGAGAGGACAGCAGGAGAGCACTGCAAGGCAAGTGTCCAGGGAGGAACAACAGGTCACAGCCAGGAGGGCTGGAGAGTGACACACAATCAAGAGGACTGGGGAGGCATGCCTGAGAGGACTGGGAGAGTGCAGTCTGGGATGGATGCAGAGCCAGTGGAGTGGACTGTGGTGTCATGGGCAGTGGAGAGAGGCAGCTGCAGCCAGGAGGGCTGGCAGGGCCTGAAGATGTGGAACTGGGATCAGTAGACTCGTGGACAGCTAGCACTAGGACTACCTACATTTTGTTTGCTGCCTGCAAAGGGGCATTTGCTAAGGCCTGGCAAAGCCAGTGTCAGGCCTAATCTAAAGTGTTAACTGGTCCTGGAAGTGAGGAATCAAGTGATGTGCTGGAGACTGAGATAAGCAACCAAGTGATGTGCTGAAGAGTGAGATCAGTAGTCAAGTGATGTGCTGAAGAATGAGATCGGTAGTCAAGTGATGTGCTGGAGGAAGAGCAGAAGTTATATATAAACAGAGAGTGTATATTGCAAAATCTATGTTCTTTCATAAATAAATCTTTCAAATAAGGGACTAAGTGTCGGAGCTAATATTCTTTAATCAACTCTACAACGGGACCCCTAGGACGGACACAGTGAAAAGGTGAGGTAACGGTAAGCCCAACAAAAACCAGCAGCTCCTTCGGGGGTCAGTGCTACACATCTGCAAACAATTTACAGTCAGAGACCCCACATCTGCTGCTGTGTGAATTTCTCATGCTGTTCCAGATAGGGCCTAACACAGTCCAGTTGTCTGTTCTGTACCCCATAGATTGCTGACGTTGTACCCATCATTATGTTTAGCTACTGCAGCCGTGTTTAGCTGATCTCATTGCCTGACTGACTTCTCCATGCTGGGCCTTACCACTGGGACAAAGGCAGAAAAAGCAGGCAAACTCCATTTTTTCTGTCTTCACAATTCTTCCATTTGCCTATACTGCTGTTCTCTTTTCCTCTTCTGCTTTTCTTCCTCTCACACCCATTTCTCTTTCTCTCTCCATACACTTCTGCCTCCAATACGTCCTCTCACTCCTTATTTTGCCAAATGTTTGCCTTAACCTGATTTTTCTCCATTACTGCCTCCTCCTCTTCTGTTGTTCTCTCTCTCCTTTTCATTCCTCTTGTTTCCTTCTCTTTCTGGTGACCATTTATGTTTAGAATATAGGGAGGAGCGATGTGCTGATGTCACCGCGTTCACGCAGGTCCCAGAGTGACGAGCTGCAATCGAGAGCCGACTTGTTTATAGTGCAATTTCTTATTGTTTCAATTGTAAGTGCAAAACTTGCAACTTATTTAATAAAGTTACCTAGGATTTTATACTATGGAAGCTTTTATGTTTTTATGGGGATCAATGGGCAATACGTGCTTTTGAAGGATTACATCTGGGAAGACGCTGGGATTATTGCTCCATCTCTTAAAGGCCCAGGCTGGGAATTAAGCCACAAGCGAGTGTGATCTCCTGTAATAGGAGATCATTTGGAGTCGGTAAGCGGCAGTGTGTGTAGAGGTGGAGGTTTTATCTTTCTCAACCATGACTTTTGGGTGCATCGTGTGTCAATTTCACGTTTGAAAATCATCTTTAACACAGTACATCTTTAAAACATGATACAACGTGATAATTAATCAACCGATTTTCTCATTTGTGCCCAGAGTCACTGTACACATAAAATATATCATCATTAATGTTTATTGCAAGAATTCATTTATATGAGAGCATAGCGCAACTTAATTTAGAAAGATGTTTAGAATATAACCCCTGTGTTGCCTTGTTCATATACTGTATGTCATGTTTTCTTGTAATGCGGCATACACACGCTCGGTCTTTCCGGCGGGATTGTCCGCCGGACTCGCAAATCCAGAGGACAATTTTAAGTCTGAACTTAAAACTTAGTCTGCCAGACTTTTGGCAGGAAAAAGTCCGCCGGCGCCCACACACGGGCGGATTGTCCGGCGGACAATCCCGCGGGAAAGTCCGCTCGTGTGTACGCCGCATTAGCCTTACTTTCTCTACTCCTGTGATCACTACTTGTACATGTTCATCTTGTACTCATATACTCTGTACGTTCCTCATCTTTTATACCTTATTTATTTTCTCTCATCATATGTTGTACTAAAATGACTTGTATGCTCATATATATTTCATGCCTATTGTTTGCTAACTTCTTTTTCATCCATATATTTTTCTTTACTCTCATCCTCTTTTAGCTCTCCATTTCTTTTACTTTCTTTCCTCCTCTATCCCCCTTATTTTACTCCAAAACATCTTTAAATAATTCTCCATGTGTTTTCTGTTTTGTCACAAACATTTTTTAGATCACAGTGACAGTAGGCTCTATTGGCTCCACTGTTGCAGACATGGTGCTCTCTAACTTGTGGCAATGTGCTGAAAAAGAGTTCTTAATTTAGAAGGCCACAGTGACACCACCTCACTCAATCACATGACAGAAGGCTTCTAACATCCCAGTGACATGTGCATGAACAGAGGCTGTGAACTTAGCAGAAAGTCTTGTTTGCTCTGAGAATCTTCTTCTGTCACTGTTCCAAACTGGCAACCAGGATCTTTATAACTGATCTATACTGTTACTATTGGCATGAAGACCAAGATCTACCTGTATCCTATACTTTTACTATTGGTTTGAGGACCAAGGTCTATTGACCATTCTTTATCACAGAAGACTGAAATTGGGTCAGATTCTGGCATTTATACTACCTGCATCTGAATACATTTAATGAATGTTTATGTTTAAGAAATACATAACTGTATTCGTTTGTGTTATTTGTGTAGATCTTACTCCCCCAGGAGCTGTTGGAATTTTACACAGGTTCTCCCCAGTGGATTGCCCTGCTGCCAGGCACACAATCTCAGTCATACTTTTACACAATAACCACTCTAATGCCCCATATACACGGTCGGACATTCCGACCACAAAATCCGTCTGATTTTTTCCGACGGATTTTGTCCAAAACTTGTCTTGCATACACATGGTCGCACAAAGTTGTCGGAAAATACGATCGTTCCAAACGAGGTGACGTACAAAACGTACGATGGGACTACGAAGAGGCCAGTAGCCAATAGCTTTCGTCCCCATGCGTGGCACTTTGTGCGTCGGAATTCTCTACACACGATCGGAAAAAGTCTGATCGGATGTTGTTGTCGGAAAATTTTGGGTCCTGCTCTCAAACTTTTTCCATCAGAAATTCCGACGGAAAAAGTCCGCTAGAGCCCACACACAATCAGATTTTCCGACAACATAATCTGATCTGACTTTTTCTGTCAAAATTTCCGATCGTGTGTACAGAGCATAAGACTGTTGTTTTTCTTGTTTTTATTTTTTGAGACCTTGGGTAGGGTTAAGGGAATTGAGGAGGATACTCCAAAAACAGAAACTATGTACATGTTGAGGACAATTAACAAATTTCTGAAAAGCTGAAGCAAAAGTCCTTGCTTGTTGCACCCTGTAGACTTGGCTTATAGTAGAAACAGTTAAATGCAGAGCTGAAGCAAAGTCCTTGAATATAGCAAACCATAGACTTGACTTGAAATAACAGCAGTTAAAAGCACACTGGCTTCTTTAGAGCACTAAGAGTCCCTTCACAGAGAACTAGATAGACTAAGCTCTTCAGAAAACCAGCCGAAGTTCCCTTTAGACATACACACAGCTGACTTTCTAGCACAAGAGAGGTGGCAGCAGTCCAAAAGTTTCTAAGATTGTTCACAGCAGTCTGTACAAAATGTCTATGAGCAGTTAGTTGCCTCCTTCCAACTTCCCAGCGACACCGCTCTCCAGTGATACCAGACTAGATCTTCAACAGACAGCCCCTTAGTCAGCTCTCTGTAGCTTCAGCATCCAGGCCCTCCAGTCACCCACCTAAGGCTTTACGAACAGCACGCACATGGCAGCGTTGCCCTGGAGGGCAGTAGACCTCCAGGCTGGGCTGATCCTCTGCAAGAAAAGACCCAGAAGCTCAGTCTATCAGAGTATTTATGCAGTTTCCCAGAATCCTTCAGGGCCCTGCTCCCTGGGATTTGCCAGGGCTGCATAAATATTCATACTGCCATCTGCATAACTCCAAACCTATGTTCCAGAGACTTTTCACAGCTCTCTGGAAAGCAGAGGGAGCTATCTGCCTGTCAGCAGCCGAGAACACTGAACTGACCTGATTAATTGGCTGCACTGGTTACAGTACCTAGGGCCTCTTTCACACGGGGCGGATCTGCTCAGCGGACTCTGCCAGCTCACTGAGAGATCACTCCGTTGATCCCCGCTGAGCCAGAGGATGACAGGTTTGTTTCTGCTCACTGTGCAGGGAGGGACCTGTCAGAGCCCCACTGTCCTCTATGGGAGATCGGACGAAAATGGATCCACCTGTCTGTTTTCATCCGATCTGATCCGCTGGACGGATGGCGAACGCATCGCCATATGTCTATTTTGTATGGATCTTTTCGGATCGGAAGGCAGGCGGGTGTCAGTGGACACATCTCCGATGACATCCGCCTGCCTATACAAGTCAATGGGTGGCCTGCTCGGATCCACCTGAAAAATGGACAGGCGGATCTGAGCGGGCCTATCGTGTGATAGGGGCCTAACACAATAATTACAGCCACACTGGTTACAATGTGGCAAGCTAAATTTACCTACAAAAAACACCTAGCTCCACTAAACACAGCGAGCCAGCACTAAATCTTACTGAGCCTAGGACCAATCTATGAGGGTGCTACATTTTCACGTGTGCCTGAAGTTCTGTTTTTAGAATTTGAAATTCACCCTGCAGGTGATCAATTATCTTGAATGTTACATTGGAAACATCAGTACAAAGGCTGTTTAGAAATACTGTTAATAATGTGGATGATGATCTCAATTATTTAACCTATTATTTTGACCTGTGATTATTTGTGAAAATAATGTAGATGACAGGCCATGATCTAATATTATATGTGGTCCTTTGCAGAATGAAATTGAAAATAGCTTTAACCATTGTAAGCAGGGGATAGGTAGTGGTATAATGCTCCATGGGATAAACAACTTTTGTAGGCACAGATGTCTATTCTCCTTGCTTCAGGAATCCGATAAGGTTTGAGATTGCTAAGTATTCCAGGTTCAGTAATATCATCACGTTGTACCACTGAAGTCTGGGCAGGTAACTTGTCTCTGTTCTTTATCATTGTATCTGCGACTTTCACTTCAGGGACCTGAAGGGACTCTTTCCAGGGCTTTAGCAAGTTTACATGGTTTAATTGCTAAGGTTTTCTTTTCTTCTGATGATGAATTTTGTACATTACTTCCCCAAATTTCTCAATCACTTCAAAGGGACCCTGCCAGGGTACTTGTTTTAAACAGTGGGGATCAACACCAGCAGCCTGTCACCAGATGAGAAAACGTGTACTTGGGCACTCTTGTTGAATACTCTTTGCTAGGTTGCTTGGGCCTAAGGTAAATGTTCTTTTACAATTGACATTACTGCAGCAATTTTGTCCTGCATTTATGTGATATGTTCAATTACACTTTTGTGAGGTGTCTTTTCCCATTCCCAGGTCTCTTTGGTTACGTACCGAAGTCTCATAATGTGTCTCCCATAGAACAACTCAAATGGAGAGTACACATTAAAGGAACTTCTCTGATGGTAAACATTAAGTATAGAAGTAAGTAGTCCCAATTCTTTGCATCCCTGTCAACAATTTTTTTAAACATATCCTTTAAGGTTTTAGGGTATCATTCCACCAAGCCATCAGTTTCAGGGTGGCACACAGAGGTTCGCAGATGTGTCACCTTAAACAACCTGCACAACTTTTTGGTTACCCGTAACTTCAATAGGGTGCCTTGGTCTGTAGGGCACTCCTTAGGGACCCTGAAGTGAATGAACGTCAGGAACAATTCCTTGGCAATGTTTTTAGTAGATGTACTGTGCAGAGGAACTGCCTCAGGGTAACGTGTAGCATAATCCATAATAACAAAAAAATGCTGATGGCCCCAGACAGACTTGGGCAGTGGACCCACAAGGTTCATGGCAATTCTTTCAAAGGGAACCACAATACTTGGTAAGAGCACTCCTAAGATGGGGCAAGGGAGCAGAAACTTGACAAACTGGACAGGATTTATAATAATTCTCAATGCCTTTCAATGTTTTTTACTAGAGTCTGTGGACGAGTTCTGGTACTGCCCTTCTGTATGACCTAGGGACTACTAACTGCTCAATAATTTCATCACTCTTTTTATTTTCTGTGCATGCCAAAGCTTCTGGCTCAGCCTTTGTGACCAAGTCTGGACTATCCCACAGTTCCCAAAATGTGGGGAAATCCCTTGCAAGTATTGCGTCATGCAACAAGTAGAGTACAACTCCAATCAAATGAGTCACGGTATCCAGGACCATTCCAAACTTGACACGTGTTATAGAATATTCTCAAGTATTCCCATATACTCAGTTCACATCAATTTTTTCTAGCGTAGAAGTCCACAGGTGCAATCACATCAGCTTTAACTAGAATAACCAAGCTGAGTCTAGCAATGTCGCAATATGCCTACCATTCACCATTATTTGGTACATGTGCTTTTTCACCACTGCCCATCAGTGAATGGACAGTTTGCCAAGTTCCTGGCAACAAAAACATTTAATATTTGTTCAGTTACAGTAGGTCTGCTGACAGGCACAGACTTCCCAGGGTTCTTTCCCCTGTCTCCTTGCCATACTTACCAGCCACTTCCGCTGGAATAGTCTTACCAGTTGGCAAGGGAGACTGTGGCTTTGGGTGGAAAGTCTGTGGGTTTGTAGAGGAGACTACCAAGTTCTCAGCTTTAAAGTACCTCTCAACAAGCTAAACTAGATTAGCTACTGACTTGGGGTTCCCTTGGCTCACCCATTTTTTTACAGAGAAATATGTAAGGACATTATGAAGTGATCTATGACCACACATTCCTGTGTCTGTGGCTCAGACAGGGACTCAAGCATTTATGATCAAGGAGTCTTCTCAACTTAGAAGGACCAGCTGCTGACCTTCGTACTGCCAAGGCAACACCCAGCTGTGCCAGTATTTTCTGCTTGACTTTGTCATTTTTTCAGAGCATCAATATAATAATAGCATCAATAATTAATCGAAATTCGAACAAATAGTTTTTTCAATAGTAACAAATTTAAATACATCTTAAAAAACGAAACAAAATTTTGGATGAAATTCGAATAAAATTTGAACCATTTTCTATTTTGATTTGAATTATTTTTTAATTGAAATAGTTTTTGAATTCAAATTTCCAAAATACAATAAAATAGAATAGAAATAAAAGGAATAGAATTAGAGCTGCACGATTCTGGCCAAAATGAGAATCACAATTTTTATGCTTAGAATAAAGATTATGTTTCTCTCATGATTCTCGCATCATAACATCATCTTTCACATTATGCAAAAGAATTGGGCTAACTTCTACTACTATAAAATTGTGTCACAGAAAAAATTAAAATTCACTTTGTCATAAACACTAGCATCGCTTGAAAAAATAAATATTAATGATATCATTCAATGTTTATATACAGTGGTGTCAAAAAGTGTTTGCCCCCTTCCTCATTTCCTGTTCCTTTGCATGTTTGTCACACTTAAGTGTTTCGGAACATCAAACCAATTTAAACAATAGTCAAGGACAACACAAGTAAACACAAAATGCAATTTGTAAATTAAGGTGTTTATTATTAAAGGTGAAAAAAAATCCAAACCATCATGGCCCTGTGTGAAAAAGTGATTGCCCCCCTTGTTAAAACATACTATAACTGTGGTTGTCCACACCTGAGTTCAATTTCTCTAGCCACACCCAGGCCTGATTATTGCCACACCTGTTCACAATCAAGGCATCACTTAAATAGGAGCTGCTTGACACAGTAAGGTCCACCAGAAGATCCTTAAAAGCTACACATCATGCCGAGACCCAAAGAAATTCAGGAACAATTGAGAAAGAAAGTAATTGAGATCTATCAGTCTGGAAAGGGTTATAAAGCCATTTCCAAAGCTTTGGGAATCCAGCGAACCACAGTGAGAGCCATTATCCACAAATGGCGAAGACATGGAACAGTGGTGAACCTTCCCAGGAGTGGCCGGCCGCCAAAATTACCCCAAGAGCGCAGCGACGACTCATCCAAGAGGTCACAAAAGACCCCACAACAACGTCCAAGGAACTGCAGGCCTCACTTGCCTCAGTTAAGGTCAGCGTTCATGCCTCCACCATCAGGAAAAGACTGGGAAAAAATGGCCTGCATGGCAGAGTTCCAAGGAGAAAACCACTGCTGAGCAAAAAGAACATCAAAGCTCGTCTCAATTTCTCCACAACACATCTTGATGATCCCCAAGACTTTTGGGACAACATTCTGTGGACCGATGAGACAAAAGTGGAACTCTTTGGAAGGTGTGTGTCCAAGTATATCTGGCGTAGAAGGAACACTGCATTTCAGAAAAAGAACATTATACCAACAGTAAAATATGGTGGTGGTAGTGTGATGGTCTGGGGCTGTTTTGCTGCTTCAGGACCTGGAAGACTTGCCGTGATAAAAGGAACTATGAATTCTGCTGTCTACCAAGAGATCCTGAAGGAGAATGTCCGACCATCTGTTCGTGTACTCAAGCTGAAACGAACTTGGGTTCTGCAGCAGGACAATGATCCTAAACACACCAGCAAGTCCACCACCGAATGGCCGAAGAAAAACAAAATGAAGACTTTGGAGTGGCCTAGCCAAAGTCCTGACCTGAATCCTATTGAGATGTTGTGGTATGACCTTAAAAAGGCCGTTCATGCTCGAAAACCCTCTAATGTAACTGAATTAGGACAATTCTGCAAAGATGAGTGGGCCAAAACTCCTCCAGGACGCTGTAAAAGCCTCATTGCACGTTATCGCAAACGCTTGGTTGCAGTTGTTGCTGCTAAGGGTGGCCCAACCAGTTATTAGGTTTAGGGGGCAATCACTTTTTCACACAGGGCCATGATGGTTTGGATTTTTTTTCACCTTTAATAATAAACACCTTCATTTACAAATTGCATTTTGTGTTTACTTGTGTTGTCCTTGACTATTGTTTAAATTGGTTTGATGTTCCGAAACACTTAAGTGTGACAAACATGCAAAGGAACAGGAAATGAGGAAGGGGGCAAACACTTTTTCACACCACTGTATCACAGTCCAGTGTCCGCAACAGCAGACTGATTATAACTGTAAGTGAAAATCTTTCAATGGATATAGAAGGTCCCACATAGAAAATTCATTAAAGTGCAGAAGTGACTTGTGCCAGACATAAGACCGCATTAAAATCAGGTAAAATGGTGACTTGAGTATTTTTGATACTCAAAAATGTTTACCTGTTTTAAATAATCTTTACTGATATTTATGGTCAACAATTTCCCCCCTTATCATCACTAACAAGCTTCCTGATTTACCTTCCTCCCCCTCCATGATGGGCTCGGCTCGGAGTGCCCCATCTGTGTTCCTCTGCGGCAGCCCGGTGAGCTCCCTGGCGTTGGAACCGGTCCCGCTCTGGGGGCGGTCTCCTTCGCCTGCACTGGCCCTGGCAGAGACTTTGTTTTCTCGGCTCTAGGGCCAGCGCGCATGTTCACGTGTGGTCATCCCGTGCATGCGCTATGCTGGAGCTCTGACCCTGTGGCGTCATGTGCGTGGCGTCGCGGGGCTGATGCGCGCGCATGCGCCCTAGCCCTAGGATAAGCTACAATATGCTTCCACCCTGGGCCTGTGGTATCTACAGATACACACTGGGGCTATTCAATGGCATTATCCTCCCCAGTGGGGTTACCACTCCCGGGACTCTTCCAATTATATTAACACCATTACCAGGTATATTCTGCTTCTCCTACTCACTTTACTCTACACTTGTTTCACTTATCACCACCTAATAATTTTTTGATTTCACTGTTCCTTTTGTCCTTTCTTTTCCCTCCACTCCCTCTGAATCCTCACATGTTTCCCTTCCACCCTTGCCCCTTTTCACCCCCCCCCCCCTCATCTTTCATCTCCTCACTGGTCCTTCCTATCCCCCGATCGCCCTGTCTTTTCCTCTTCTCACCTTTTTCCTCCCCTGTCTTTCTGCCCTGCTTCAGGTTCCCAGTTCTGGTTTTCCCCTCTTCTTCCATCTGTTTCACTTTCTTTGTCTTCACCCCACTTCTTTAATACACAGCGGTCCCGCATTCTCACTTTCACCTATTTTTCTATTTCATTGGTGTCTTTTTTCACTTTGCCATTTAATTTTCACTCTCACCAACATTCCGGTGTCCCTCTTCCACATCCTTTACACACTTATGCACCCTTTCACTCTTTTCTTATCACTTTCACATAGGTGTATCACACATTTTGTTCACATACTCCACTAGTTTTGCCTCTAGAAGCTGATACCATACCTATGATTTCTACCTTATCCACCTAGATTCCAATCACCACACTATAGCTCCCCCGAGTTGCCGCAGGGGACCACTGATTAGGTGGTAGCACTGTGAGCTGGTAGCCTGCTGGAGCATAGGTAAGCTGTGTTGCTTTTTCCCCGCTCTATTTTCAAAAGATTTTCTCCATTAGGATGCTGTATGCTTATGTTTTTTATAATTTTTGATCACCATATTGATTCTTTTGATTTAACCACATATAATCTCCCGATGAAGCGGTAAATGACCGCGAAACTAGTCGAGAAAAATGACATCTGACATCTGTGATCAATTGTTTTATTCTAACTACTCATTGGTGATTTACATATGTACCGCCATTATGTTTTTAACATGTAAATGATGATTTGTATTTCGGCATCAATAAAATCATCTGTAATGTTTTATATATATATATATATATTGTTATATTTTCCTTTGTACTGCCTTTACTGTACCGCAATAGTCCAAACTGCCCCCACTTCTCTTGGTAGCCTAGTTGGGGATTAGGCTCCCAATCTCTATATCACTTGACTTCTGGATAATGGTACAAGTTCTTACATCTTACCCTTATTTCTTACCACAAGAGGTCACACTTAATTCTTCATAGAATAGAATATAAAATAAAAGCATAGATTTAAAAAGAAGATAATAGATTAGAATAGAAAAAAACAAAACAATAAATACTACTACTACTAATACTGTACAAAACCATCTGTACGACTAGTGTCCCATCATCTGTCTTAGTATGTACTGGTGCACACAAAAACATCTGTCACGGTGTACCATTGCACAAAACCTCTGTAATACTAGTGTCCCAGCAACATCCGATGTGAAAGCTGAAAAATGGCCTGGGCAGAAAAGATTTGCCCAGTATTTAGGTGTTTTTTAATTCAATCTTATTTTATTTAAAGATGAGCATGTATCAAGAATACAGAGAAGTTTGTCAAACTTACAGACATAACGTAATGTTACACATAACGCAGCTTTTGTATACAAGAAAAGCAAGATTTGCCATGTTCAGACGATAAGGATTAAACAAAAATGCCTACATATTGTTTTAACATCTTATACGGCATATGTGACCTTGGTAGACCCCACCATCTGCCTTCTGGGTGGGGATCACCTTAATAGAGCTCAACGAGGCTTATAACAGTGTGTTAATCCTATTTTTTCACTAAGAGGTATGTTGCCTAGATCATATATTTCCTTTGTGGTGAAGTAAAATAAACATTATGTTTTGAAATTTTCAAGAATCGCATGTAGCGCCCTGGGGTTTAGTCAGGGAGCTCCTCGCCAAATTCCTTGTCAGAAGTAGCTACTGTAGTTAATTATTAGGGATCCCTTGACTTCTCCCTAAATTTGGTCTGGTTGTACTTTCCTCTTCTACCACCAGGTGGACGAGCACTTGGAGGTATTAGATTAAGAAGGATAACTCAAGGTCAGGTTATGGGTATATGTATATCTCAGCCAATGGGCAGGGATTTTGTTGAATTTTGTTGGCCTGCTGGGAGAGCCTGTATATTCTGGGGTGAGGTCAGGTGATTGAGATTCTTGTGTTCTGGGTGGACGGGTATCATCTTCCCTGGGCTGCTAGGCCAGAGATTGGGCCTATCCCAGGGGCATCAGGCTGCCAGGCTGTGTGAGGGCCTATCCAAAGTAAGAGGGCAGTGCAGGGTTGGGACTGCGGCTTGTAGTACAACCAAAAGTGGCGGTTCTGCCGGCCAGAGAACCTGTCGTGATCAGAGGTAGAAGGGAAGCTGTCGCCACTAAGGGACCAATCGCCTTTACCAGGCACCACAGTGAGTAATTGAAGCAAGTACCGGAGCAATATTCTCACCAAACTGGCACGATAGAGAATAGGGAAACTTAAGGCGGTGACCAAGTCAGAGACCCAACCAGCAGAGGTGACGCTTGCAGAGCAGCCTTGTTTGCCAAGCTAGGGTCCGAGCCAGTCAGCAGGGATGAAGCTTGAAGGTATCCCAAGGGCCAAGCTAGGGACCCAGCCAGGAAGCGTGGGTGACACTTGAGGGAGATACCACCGCAAAGGCCTTGAGGAGCTCACAGGATTTGGAGTCAGTGAATCAGAGGGTCTAGTGAGAGACCGGGAGCTCAAATGGCTGAAGAACTACAAGGAGAAGTTGTAGTACAGCTGAGAGAACTGTTACTTTGAGTTAGGAACTGTTTAAGTACTGTTACCATAGGAGACAGCAATCCTGCACAAGCAGAAGTGGCACCTTGCTGGGGCCTTTCCCTGTACGGCTGTCCTCCTGTTGAAGTCAGAGTCTGCCATTTGAAATTGCAACTACTTAAGGGTGTCCTGGCCCTAACCCTATTTCCCTTCCCTAAAATATAAAAAGGACTGTCAAAGAAATAAAACCTCTTTTACATCCAAGAAGTGTCTGGCGCCCAATGACTTTTACCACCTTTGCACTCACTATGCCTCACAACCCACCACATATTGAAGGATGTCAGCTGTCTTTGGCCTTGAAGGTTCTCATTAGACTGAGAGAGGTCGGTACTCCAAGGGAGTTAAATACCCGTGCCATCTCTGTGACACACAGGGATTTAAATCCTTCCAACAAATGCGGGCTGCTTTTGACTTGCCACGCTCTTATATGTTCTTCTACTACCAACTCCAGCATGCCATACGTGCCCAATTTGGCTAGTTTTTAATAATCCCATAGCTATACCTTAATTAGAGAAAGTACTGCAACACCCTGACCCCACTAAACTTATTTCCACATACTATGCTGCCCTCATGACTGATAGCAACCCCAGATTTCGAATGGCTCAAACAAGCTGGATCCTTATGGACTCTACACTTACTGAAGATGACTGGTCTGAATTTAGTGATACATACAAGACGTCAGTAATATCATCCAAGGACCGCATCCTTAATATTAAAATTTTTCATCTATCCCACCTAACCCCTGCTAGGTTACATATACTGGGACTAACACCCACAGCAGAATGCTTTAGACCCCTTTCACACCACGCCGCCCATAGCATCGGCGGTAAAACGCCGCTATTTTTAGCGGCGTTTTAGCGTCGGATTTGCGGCGCATTTCAGCCGCTAGCAGGGCGCTTTTACTCCCGCTAGCGGCCGAGAAAGGGTTAAAACCCCCAGCAATACACCGCAATAGCAGCGTTTTGCTGGTGGTATTACAGCGCTGCCCCATTGATTTCAATGGGGAGCAGTGGTGGAGAAGCGGTAAACACACCGCTCCTTCACCGCTCCAAAGACTTTTCCTGACGTCCTGCCAGCGCACCGCTCCAGTGTGAAAGCCCTCGGGCTTTCACACTGGAGACAATGGTTCAGCTGTTTTAGGGCGGATTGCAGTCGCTATTTCTAATGCTATAGCGCCTGCAAACGCCCTTGGTGTGAAAGGGGTCTTAGAGGATGTGACCAGACAGCAGATTTTTTACATTGTTTCTGAACCTGCCCAATAGTCCAGAACTTCTGGATGGAAGTGGGGACTTTCATCTCATCAGCAATAGGCCTCCCAAACATTTTGCACCCCAAGAATTGCCTGCTGGGAATTTTTGGGGATCTCCACATTTCAACCCATGCAAAAAGACTTCTTCGTATCTTCCACTTAAATGCGAGAAAAACCATACTATTGTCATGGAAAGGATCACAGACACCCCTAAAATCCCTGTGGCTAAAACTGATCAATGACTCGATACCTTTATATAAACTGACATTCGAGGTTAGAAAAAAAAAAAAAAAACCTTTTACAAAATCTGGAATAGATGGCTGGCCAGCCCATTAACCCTTCCACAAGACAGATAACCAGATAGGTACTGCTCCTAACAGATGACGTGCACGTGAACCAGTGGCTGTGTTTGATGGCATAGTGGCTGCGTTTGATGGCACAGTGGCGGCAATTGATGGGCACAGTGGCTGCGTTTGATGGCACAGTGGCTGCGTTTGATGGTACAGTGGCGCCAATTGATGGGCACAGTGACTGCGTTTGATGGTGGTGATGGTGTGGTGTGACCGTCCAATTGGTTTATACACTGAAGTCACTTTAAATTTATATTTATTTTGATGGTTATTTATTATGAGTAATTAACTAGGTTTACCTATCACAAGAGTTCACATCACATATTGGTTAGATTGAGTTAACTGTCAGCGCCTCACTACTCTCTAACAATTTATTTATGAATAGTCAAGGATATGCTATTTAAGTGAAGGCGACAGGCTTGCTATACATTTTTTACCCCACACAAAGTGGTAGCGCGAGAGTAACACATAACAATTATCTAAACTTTAGCACTTTTATCCAATATCATACAAGCCCAGGGTTCCATTGTGGTCCCTAATTTCAGGCAGAGAGTTTGCCAAGGCACATTGGTTACTGAGATTGTCACCAAGGGGTGAAAAGTTTGAGAAAGCGTAAAATATATGAAAAGAATGATGGAGTTTCAATGCCTATTTTATTGTATGGGTTTCATGCAGATATTTCTGGGGTGCATGCACATAGAGAGGGAATTTCTACAAAGAGGCTTCAGGAGATCAGCAGCCCTGAGATGTAACAGATGAAAAAAGATAAAATCCCATATTCAAAAAAAGACAATCATTTGTATACACAGCCCTTTAGCAAACTATCAGTCCTTCATTTAGAGTTTACATCTATTCTAATGGAAATGTGGAGAGAAATGTGTATGCTAATTGCTGATGCAAATGTCCATACTTCAGGAAACTGACGTCTGGAAAATTATGGTAACGTGTTTTAAAACAAAATATGAATAACCTTGAACCTTTAATTTTACCAGACCGTTAACACTGAACACACACAGACCAATACCATTGTTAAAACTTTCACCAAACCACCTGCTCAGTCTTTCAAGACTAAAGCACCTATAATCTGTACCAACCACGAAGTACCACCATAAACACTGTCCATCCACACCTGTGGGGGGACATTAACCCGCTTAGTCTTTTAGGACTCGAGCACCAAGTAACCACCACCATAAACTGTGTCAACCCGCACCTGTGAAAAAAAGAAACATTAACTACTTCAGCACCGGGCGATTTTACCCCCTTCCTTACCAGAGCACTTTTTGCGATTCGGCACTGCGTCGCTTTAACTGACAATTGCGTGGTCGTGCGACGTCGCACCCAAACAAAATTGACGTCCTTTTTTTTCCCACAAATAGAGCTTTCTTTTGGTGGTATTTGATCACCTCTGCGGTTTTTATTTTTTGCGCTATAAACAAAAGAAAAGCGACAATTTTGAAAAAAAAAAACACAATATTTTTTACTTTTTGCTATAATAAATATCCCATTTTTTTAAAAAAAAATATTTTTTTACTCAGTTTTTTCAAAATTGTCGCTATTCTTTTGTTTATAGCGCAAAAAATAAAAACCGCAGAGGTGATCAAATACCACCAAAAGAAAGCTCTATTTGTGGGAAAAAAAGGACGTCAATTTTGTTTGGGTGCGACGTCGCACGACCGCGCAATTGTCAGTTAAAGCGACGCAGTGCCGAATCGCAAAAAGTGCTCTTCTACATATTTTTGGTAAAAAAATCGCAATAAGCGTATATAGATCGGTTTGCGCAAAAGTTATAGCGTCTACAAAATAGGGGATAGATTTATTGCATTTTTTTTTTTTTTTTTACTTGTAATAGCGGCGATCTGCGATTTTTTTTTTCGTGACTGCGACATTGCGGCGGACACTTCGGACACTTTTGACACATTTTTGGGACCATTCACATGGCGATCGTTGCTATAAAATTGCACTGATTACTGTGTAAATGTGACTGGCAGGGAAGGGGTTAACACTAGGGGGCGCCGCAGGGGTTAATATATGTTCCCTGCAAGTGATTCTAACTGTGGGGGGAGGGGACTCACAAGGGGAGGAGACTGATCAGTGTTCCTCTGTTCTGGGAACACACCATCGGTCTCCTCTCCAGTGACAGGACGTGGAGCTGTGTGTTTACACACACAGCTCCACGGTCCCGCTGTTTTCACGGGCAATCGCGGGTGCCCAGGGGACATCGCGGCCGCCGGGGACGCGCACCGGGTCCCAAATGACGCCGCGGGCGCGCACGTGCCCCCTAGGCGGCTGGGAATGGTAGAACGTCATATGACGCCCACCCAGGATGGGAGATCCACCTTGTGGGCGTCATATGACTATGGCCGGGTAATGAAGTGGTTAATTACCTGTTTGTTAGGTTGTGTTAACACTGTTGCTGTGCATTAGTGCATTTTTGCTAAGGTAGCCCCTTCATTTAAATGTGCTACCTTAACACACACAAAAAAAGATGCATGTAATTTTTTTTGTTGTTGTTTGGTAGCGCACTACATAGTAGTATGTTACCATGTGTTGTGGTACACGGCAACGCATGTCTATTGGCAGAATGTGTTAAATTGGCATTAAGAATGAATGGTACCGTAGCGCACTAGCGCTCAAAATTAGTGCTTTGCACATTGCTGTAAAATTGTGACCCCCAACGTCACTGTAGAATTCAAAAAATGACAACAAAGTCAGGTAATATAGCCTTAACAAACATTGATTTTAACCACTTGCTTACTGGGCACTTAAACACCCTTCCTGCCTAGACCAATTTTCAGCTTTCGGTGCTCTCACACTTTGAATGACAATTACTCAGTCATGCAACACTGTACCCAAATGAATTTTTTGTCCTTTTTTTCCCACAAATAGAGCTTTCTTTTGGTGGTATTTGATCACCTCTGGGTTTTTTATTTTTTGCGCTATAAATGAAAAAAGACCGAAAATTTTGAAAAAAGACCGAAAATTTTGAAAAAAAACGCATTTTTCTTTGTTTCTGTGATAAAATTTAGCAAATTATTAATTTTTCTTCATAAATTTTGGCCACAATTTATACTGCCACATATCTTTGGTAAAAATAACCCAAATTAGTGGATATTATTTGGTCTTTGTGAAAGTTACAGACTCTACAAACTGTGGTGCAAATCATACAAAATTGATCACACCTGATGTACTGGTGACCTATCTCATTTCTTGTGACCCGAACAAGCCAGGAAAGTACAAATACCCCCCAAATGACCCCTTTTTTGAAAGTAGACATTCCAAGGTATTTAGTAAGAGGCATGGTGAGCTTTTTGATGTTGTCATTTTTTTCCCACAATTCTTTGCAAAATGAATTATTTTTTTATTTTTTATTTTTTTCCACAAAATTGTCATTGTAATAGGTTATTTCTCTCACATGGAATGTGTATACCACAAATGACACCCCAAAATAAATTCCGCTACTCCCCCTGAGTATTATGATACCACATATGTGGGACTTTTACACAGCCTGGCCACTTAGAGAGGCCCAAAATGCAGGGAGCACCATCACGTGTTCTAGGAGCATAAATTACACATCTAACTTGTTGAATACCCATTACACTTTTGAAGGCAATGGAGCACTAGGACAATGACACGTGACACTGACGTGGCACTGATGACAGGTGGCACTGATACGTGGCACTGATGACACGTGACACTGATGTGGCACTGGTGACAGATGGCACTAGTATGGAGCACTGATGACACGTGACACTGATGACAGACGGCACTAATACGGGGCCCTGATGACACGTGACACTGACAGATGGCACTAATATGTGGCACTGGTGACAGATGGCACTAATACGTGGCACTGATGAGAGATGGCACTAATATGTGGCACTGATGACACGTGAGAGGTGGCACTGATGACACGTGACACTGATGACAGATGGCACTGATACGTGGCATTGATGACACGTGACACTGATGACAGATGGCACTGATACGTGGCATTGATGACACGTGACATGATGACAGATGGCACTGATACGTGGCATTGATGACACGTGACACTGACAGGTGGCACTGATGACAGATGGCACTGATACGTGGCACTGATGACAGATGGCACTATGTGGCACTGATGACACGTGACACTGATATGGCACTGATGACAGATGGCACTAACGTGGCACTGATGACAGATGGCACTAACGTGGCACTGATGACAGATGGCACTTATACGTGGCACTGGGGACAGATGGCACTGGGGACACAGATGGGGACAGATGCATGGGGACACAGATGGATGGGGACACAGATGGGGACAGATGGATGGGGACACAGATGGGGACAGATGGATGGGGTCACACGGATGGGGTCACACGGATGGGGACACACGGATGGGGTCACACGGATGGGGTCACACGGATGGGGGTCACACGGATGGGGACACATGGATGGGGACATGGATGGGGTCACATGGATGGGGACATGGATGGGGACACATGGATGGGGACACATGGATGGGGACACATGGATGGGGACATGGATGGGGTCACATGGATGGGGACATGGATGGGGTCACATGGATGGGGACACATGGATGGGGTCACATGGATGGGGACACATGGATGGGGACATGGATGGGGTCACATGGATGGGGACATGGATGGGGACACATGGATGGGGACACATGGATGGGGACATGGATGGGGACACATGGATGGGGACATGGATGGGGTCACATGGATGGGGACATGGATGGGGACACATGTGGGGACAGATGGGGAGACAGATCGCACATTTAGTTTTTTTTTTTTTTTTTGCTGCAGCCGTTGATCTCTCTCTCCCCACACGCTGTCTGTGTGAGGAGAGAGAGCGGCGCTGACAAATGATCTCATATGTTTCCATATGAGATCCTCTGTCATTGGACACGCCGATCTCGCTGTAAACGGCCGCTGTGATTGGCCGTTTACAGCGATCTGTGACCGGCCGTGTCCGACGGACACGGCCAGCACAGAACTTCCCCGATGCGCGCTCTCAGGAGTGCGCATTAGGGAAGTAAACAGGAGGACGTCCAGGGACGTCCTCCCAGCAGAGAGCGTCCGCGCTGCAGCCGTCTTTCGGCTATAGCGCGGGTGCGAAGAGGTTAATGTTATGACTGAATTCATGGTGCTTCTGAAGTTCCAGCCATTTTAGAATTAGATTTCAAGTTTTACACTTTAAAGCAAGATAGAAACACATTTTTTAGAATGTTCATAAACATTGAATACTGTTTTTCAGTATTTTTATAAAAGCAAGCTGAAATCTTTTAACTAGTGTTTAATGAGCTAATTTATACTTTACATTTCTACCACAAGATGGTGCAATGGTTTTATTTACCTGTTGCCATGATATCTCTCATTTACTCATGCTCTGTCGCTTTCTTTCTGTCAAATATATATATATATATATATATATATATATATATATATATATATATATATATATACTTTTTTTTTACTTTCAATACTTTTGGTAATATAGTATATATATTTATATATATATATATATATATATATATATATCTCCTGGCCCATCTCACATCAGCACACAATGGTTTAACGCCTCCTCTGGAGCTCACAGGACCACCTGTTCCTAGCTAAATAAAAGACAGCCCCTCCCCCACTGAAGTGTTCTTTTTTTTTGGTCAGGCTCCAGGCCTCCTGTGGATAGCAGTTGGTAACTACTTTGTTTGCTGCAAGTATATCCCCCCTGCCGAGTTCAAAGACCCTGAATGTTGGATGGTAAACTCTCTTAAAAACTGTGTGTCCTTTGTGCCAGGCCACGGGCAATGTTGCTTAGATAGCACAAATATTCCACAGGTGTGGTATTACTAAGCTCTGCAATGTCACCATTGGGGATTTTCTAGTCTTGTATAGGCAGCATGCCACACTGCTCTCCTGGCTTTGTCTTCAGTCTGAAAGTGGCCATGGATGATGTCACAGAAGGCAGGTTGATTGGCGGCGCAGGGTAGTGATCGCCAGTTACCAAGCACCAGCCTAAACAGTCTTGGAACCGGCAGAGGAACGGATTTTTCTCCCTCTATCTGCAGTCCTGACAGTTTTCTTATGTGAGGTAAAGACTTTTTGCTGTTTGCTGCTCCCCTGCTGTGCTGTGTTCACGGGGGTAAGACAGCCTGATTGGTTTTGTTTTTAGATTCTGTGTCTTCTGTCTGCCTCTGGAAGGCTGCCTGACCTCACTGCTGCTGCTTCTGAAGTAAGTGGATGGAAGTAGATGGGTCTTAAAGGCACAGTGTGCCTGTTTTTCTTGGTGAAATTATTTTTAATTTTTTTTGCATAAGCTCACAACACCTGTTAGTGGCACAGAAGATTAGCAAAAGGCAGGAACCACTGGGTTTTTTTTATTTTTTGCGCTATAAATTAAAAAATACTGAAAAATTTGTAAAAAACAATGCATTTTTCTTTGTTTCTGTAATAAAATTTAGCAAATTTTAACCTTACAGCTCACCCCACTCTAGACAGAAGCAGAACCACCCCCTCCTCCAAGGCTTTTCCCAAATCTCTGACCCGCAACCTAAACACACTCCAACTTATTGACGCATGGCGAGCACATAACATTGGATGCAGATCCTTTACGTTCTATTCCAACCCACACGACAGCTCAGCTCATATAGATTACATTTTCTGTACCCCTACAATCCTGGCCAACTTTATTAACGCAGAAATACATGTCTGCCCGTGGTCAGACCATCATATTGTTGCTTCCACACTAACCAGAATAGGTCTTAAACCCACGACTTACACCTGGAGACTTAATGACTCCCTATTAACGGACCCTTCCACTATTGACACTCTCACCACGAATATAAATGATTACTTTACTGAAAACCAGCTCCCAGACACTCAACCCGACACACTTTGGACAGCCCATAAGGCCGTTATGAGAGGTCATATTATCAATATAGCCTCCAAAAAGAATAGGGCTAAACTTCTTGAGCTCCGCTCTCTCACCAAAACATTGCATAAGTTATATAACCGATATAATTAATGTCCGACCCCTGACATCCTACAACAAATAACCATCAAAAAACAAGCCTTAGACCTTCTACTTTCAGATAAAACAGAAAAAGCTCTAAGATGGGCAAAAGCCAAATTTATGTTATATAGCAATTCAGCATCCACAATGTTTGCATGAAAACTCAATCAAGCCACAAAACCAACACACTCATATAAACTCCGTAATTCAGCAGGAGCTCTGGTCTCACATCCAAATGATATAATGGATATATTTGTTGATTACTACAAGAAGCTTTATACAGGTTCCCATCCCACTAAAGACCCAACCTCCCAATCTTGGTTTTCAAACCTGACACTACTCTCTCTATCTAGGTTACAATCTGAACAATTAAATGCCCCTTGCACCGTAATTGAAATTACATCAATTATTAAATCCCTTTAATCCTCCACAGCCCCAGGCCCTGATGGATTTTCTGCCTCCTATTATAAAAAAAATTCACACATTTTATCACCTAAACTGGCCCTTCTATATAACCATATCTTAAAGGGGAACAACTTCCCTGCAGAAATGCTACTAGCCAACATGTCTCTCATCCCCAAACCCCATAAAGATTACACCCTACCACAAAATGTTCACCCTATCTCTGTAATCAACAATGACTTAAAAATATTCGGCAAATTACTTGCGAACAGATTAGCATCAGTTATCACTTCCCTAATCTCCCCAGACCAAACTGGGTTCATCCCAGGAAGGCAAATCACTGACAATATACGTCTAGTCACCAATATAATACAAGACGCCAACTTACACTCCAAACAAACACTCCTCCTTAGCCTAGACATTCATAAGGCGTTTGACAGCGTCAGTTGGTCATACCTGGACCACATACTACCCAAATATGGTATCTCGGGTGAATTCCTACAGGGATTCCATGCCTTATATAGAGACCCTCAAACTAGAATTAAACTCCCAGGTAACAATTCCCAATTCTTTCCTCTCCAAAAAGGCACCAGGCAAGGTTACCCATTATCCCCCCTACTTTTCGCCCTTGCTATTGAACCCTTATCCCGTGCCATCTCAGAAAATGTCAACATTAAAGGCTATCACAAAGGCCCCGAAGAGTTCAAACTCAGCCTTTATGCTGATGATGTTCTCTTGTTTCCAACAAATCCCCTTATAGCATTACCCAATCTAATCTCCTTATTAGAATCATTCCATACAATCTCAGGCCTTGGGGTAAACTTATCCAAATGCTCAGCCATGCCAATAAATATCCCTAACGATGTTGCATCCTCATTACAGAACTATTTTTCATTTACCTGGTGCACCCATAGTTTCCGCTATCTGGGGATACAACTTACCCCCGACTTTCAGACGCTTTTCCAAACAAATTATCACCCCATAGTTTCTAACATCAGATCACTCTTACTAATCTGGGACAAATACCACATCTCATTTCTGGATAGAGTCACCGCTATCAAAATGGCAATTTTACCTAAACTTCTTTTTTATTTTAGAGCTCTTCCCATTTATGTTTCCAAATCTTACATCGATTCAATTCAAAGAGACGTAAACAAATTTATTTGGCACCATAAAAAACCAAGATTTCACAAATCCATATTATACAGACCTCAACCTCTTGGAGGATTGGGGTTCCCAGATCTATGGCGCTACTATTTATCAGCTAGACTCGCGCAAACAGCCTAATGGCATGCCCCATCTTCTCACATTCCATGGTTAAAATTCGAGTCACAAGCCATTCTCCCCTTTATCCCCTCATCAGGACTACTATGGTCCAAATCTATCAAACCTAACCAATTTATCACTCACAACACTATAGTATATCAATCATTATACCTTTGGTCATTATATGGAAAGAAATTTCAACTGTCATCTCCCTCTCTCCCCTTCTCTCATTTATAGGAGATCCAGACTTTCCACAAGCGTTCCAAGATAGCTCCCAGTTTCGCCTTTGGCACTTACCCGGGGTCACCACTTACCAAGCCTTTAAAAAAGGACCTAATTTTAGAACTTTTCCCCAACTACAAGCAATCCACGATTTCCCCCACTCTGAAATACACAGATACGCACACATTAAACAATTTTATCTTAGAAGAGCCTCATTAGATTCCCATGTAGAAAGCACTCATTTTGAACGCCTATGCCGTTCCTCTTCCAGAGATAGGGGGATTATTTCCAAATTATACTGCATGCTTAACGAGTTTGCCCTAGCAGAAAAAACTAAACAGATGCTTAGCTGGGAAACCGACATAGGCCTTACCTTTGAACCACAGGAATGGTCAGAAATGTTAGTTAACATGTTTAAAAACACAATATCATACTCAGTACGTGAAACAGCAGTCAAACTGCACACAAGGTGGTATAGGACACCCACCAAAATTCACTCAATATATCCTGCAGTATCACCACTATGCTTCAGAGGTTGTAACGAACTAGGCACCCTTACACATATTTTTTGGAGTTGTAACCATCTTAACTCTATTTGGCAGAAAGTGTCCGGCAAAATATCCTCTATCATAGGTCGTTCAATCACCCCAACGATACAAATGTGTTTATGTTTCTCTTCCATTCCCAATATCCCGGCACCTTGTGAAAAACTAATTTTTACCCTTTTTGTTGCCATACACTGGGTTATAGCTTTCAACTGGCGCTCCCCAGCTCTCCCTTGGTCACAAGTCCTTGCCAGAATGGAAGCAATCAAACTTTCAGAACGTATCCACCACACTTTGTATGATAGTTTACATACCTTTAATAGCAAATGGATACACTGGAATACAACAACTATGTGATTAGAAAAATGTCATATATTACAGAGAAATATAATGTATATTGAATGTCTGTTTTGCAACATTCCCTTCTCTTTATGTCCCTATTCCCCATCATGTAGCGAAATACCGTATCTTGTGCTCGTTTTTGAACTTTGTCTGACACAGTTACAGTTTTCCTTTATGTTTTTTCAATAAAACTTTTGTAAACAAAAATAAAATTTAGCAAATGAGTAATTTATTTTCATATGTTTTGGCCAAAATTTATACTGCTTACATATCTTTGGTAAAAATAACCCAAATCAGTGTACCATATTTTCCGGCGTATAAGACGACTTTTTAACCCATGAAAATCTTCTCAAAATTCGGGTCGTCTTATACGCCGGGTATCGTTATAGGGCAGACTGGAGAATCCGTGATCGCCGTGGGGGGAGCTCGAAAACGTCCACGGCCGCGGCCACATCACCGCTGTATTAAGAAGTGAGCAGGCTGCAGGCGCCCGGGATGCCCGGGAAGACGAGATAGAGTGGCCCAGAAAAACATGCCTCCTTCACCCCTCTGGCCCGCCCATCCCATTACCATACCTCCCTCTCCGACTCCCAGATCTTTCTCTCAGATCTTTTGCTTCTGAGGACTGCAGTGAAGCGGCGCAGGCGCGCATGTGCGAGAGGCAGAGAAGGAGGCATGGCACAGTAACAGGATCCAAGGGCGGGCCAGACGGGTAAAAGGGGCGTGCCTGCGCCGCCGATCTGAGAGTCTTGGAGACAGGGAGGTCTGGGCCGGCAGGAAGTATGAAAGAGCCCTAATGTATTGTAATCACATAAAGCACTTTACCAACACTTTACCAACATAACGCTCCTATTTGCCAGTGGTAGAATAACCTGACAGGCTTGCATTGAGATCAAGTGGAAGATGGGGGTCTGCAGCAGTCCCATGCAGTTTTGCCCTATGAGCGATTGCTCATTATAGGAAAAGGGCGGGCCAGATGGGTAAAAGGGGCGTGTTTGCGCTGCCAATCTGAGAGTCTTGGAGACAGGGAGGGCTGGGCAGGCAGGGAGAGCTGACCAATCCAAGCCTGATTTGTTTACATCAACCAGCAAATCGCTGGTAAGGTGGCTGGTATACTGGATACCACATACAGTACCTGTTCATACAGTTCATACAGTATAGCACCATTACATACCAGTACATACAGTACAGTATACAAATGTCCAGCAGTCAAAACCCCACCATGGCTCCACCAGCAAGAAGAAAGAAATATGAAGCCAGTTTCAGACTTTAAAGAGGTGGTCCACCCGCACAAAAAATATTAAAAGTCAGCAGCTACAAATACTGCAGCTGCTGACTTTTAATAAATGGACACTTACCTGTTCCAGGTTCCAGCGGTGTCGGCAGAAGATGTAGAGCAACCGCTCGTCTCTCGGCTGCCCCCGCCATCCTCTGTCAGGGAATCAGGAAGTTAAGCCGCAACGGCTTCACTGCCCAGTTCCCTACTGCGCATGCGTGAGTTGCGCTGCGCGTCTTTATTGGTCCCCGTTGTGTCCTGGGAACTGTGTGTTTCCCAAGACACAACGGGGGGGCGGCATCTGCATATAGGGGCGGGCATCTTCGGATAGGGTCGGGGCTAGCTAGTCCTGGAAGTGGGTGCAGATACCTGGATTATACAGTTATCTGCACCCCCCTGAAAGGTGCCAATTGTGGCACCGGAGGGGGGGGGGGAATCCAATAAGCGGAAGTTCCACTTTAGGGTGGAGCTCCGCCTTAAATTTGTAAACTTTGCCATGGAACATAACAACTGCGCTGCTGCAAGACAGTATGGAGTAACAGAGAAGATGGTTCGGGACTGGAAAGCAAATGAAAAAGCTTTAAAGAGTATGCCAAGGGGTAAGTGTGCATTAAGAAGGGGCACCCCACATTGGCCAGAACTTGAAAAACATGTCGAAGACATGGTGAATGAGCAGCGCCAAAACAGTTACGTAGTGACACAAAATAAAATAAGTTTGTTTGCACTTCAGTGGGCCAAATCTAACCCAGATTACAGCAACAGATTTAAGGCCACTGTATCCTGGTGTACTAGATTCATGGGAAGGCATAATATGGTACTGAGGCAAAAGACGAAAATTGCCCAAAAATTGCCTGCAGACCTTGATAGCAAAGTAAATAGTTTCCATCGAAACATTATACAACAGCACACTAAACATGGCTATGCGTTAAGTAGTATTGGAAATATGGATGAAACTCCAATGAATTTTAATATGGTTGGAAATAAAACTGTCCATCAAAAAATTTAAAAAACGATTTTAATTAAAACAACAGGACATGAGAAGTCCAGTTTTACAGTGGTACTAGGATGCACAGCTGATGGCGCCAAACTGAGTCCAATGGTTATTTTTAAAAGAAAAACAATGCCAAAACTCAAGTTCCCTGTTGGTTGTTTTGTTCATGTGAATGAAAAAGGCTGGATGGATGAAGAAGAGGTAAAGCTATGGCTTAATAATGTATGGAGCAGGCGACCAGGGGGACTTATTCAAAAACGTAGTCTACTGGTGTGGGATATGTTCAGGGCTCATTTAACTACCAGCACCAAGCCAAGGCTTGCAAGACTAAACACAGATGCTGCAGTTATTCCTGGAGGATTGACATCATTGGTACAGCCACTGGATGTGTGCCTAAACATCCATTTAAAGACCGCATTTGAGAACAGTGGAATGAATGGATGGTTAGTGGCAAAAAGTAATTTACAAAAGGAGGAAACATGCATGCTCCACAGTTGGATGTTTTGTGCAAGTTTGTCATAAAAGCCTGGAATGATATTGATGCAGAAACTGTAATAAAGTCTTTCAAAAAGTGTGGCATATCAAATTCATTAGATGGTATGGAGGACGACTACTTGTGGCAAGATGAGGAAGAGGAAGCTGAAGAAGAGGAAGCTGAGACCACACCATCTGATACGGAATTCGATCCATATGACTGCCTTACAAATGTATCACAAGATGTCATTGATGTACTTATATCAGATGACGAACAGGAGGATTTTGAAGGCTTTTAAAAGGGAAACTGTCACGCCAGCAAAACCTGTAAAAATACGGTAGCTTGCATGATGGGCGTTGCTAACTCGTCAGGGACTTGCCCGACACTTACTTTCTCTCTATTGTTTGTTATCTTCCTCCTATCACCATCAGTTCCAGTTTGGTTGACAGCTTAGAAAACAAACAGCATGGCAGCTCCCATGGGTTTATTGTCTTATCCTTCCTTTCAGCGTTAAAGTGAATTAGGAAAAGTTTAATCCACTTGCACTGTTTTATGTTTACATGTTTGATGGCAAAGTACCTGCATGTCATAAGCATTTGAATTAAAATTACTATATTGAAATCAAATCTGATGTTTTTTAAATTTTTATTTGGTGTGCGTTGGAAGAGGGGTACGGTAGTCTTATACGACGAGTATATCCCAAACTCTATATTTTAACTGGAAAAATTGGGGGTCGTCTTATACGCCCAGTCGTCTTATACGCCGCAAAATATGGTATATTATTTGGTCTTTGTGAAAGTTATAGAGTCTACAAGTTATGGTGCCAATCACTGAAAATTGATCACACCTGATATACTGACACCCGATGTACTCTAATTTCTTGAGACACTAACAAGCCAGGAAAGTACAAATACCCCCCAAATGAACCCTTTTAGAAAAGTAGACATTCCAAGATATTTAGTTAGGTCATACATGGTCGATTTATGAAAGAATTTTCTTTTGAAAATCAGAAAATTCATGTGTTTTGTGATCTGATGGTGCCATCATTGATTTCAAAATTTGACCAACCAAGCCTTCAATTTCAACTCATGTTGCTACAGAAAATAATTTTCATGGCTGGGAATCATCTTTTCTTTATGGGAATTTTCTTTTCTTGCACATGTGCATTTCTTTTTTGATTTACATTTCTCGCACGATTCTACAATCATTGATTTAAAAATTGTTTGTTTTTCAAAAAATTTCCAACATGTCAGATTACTCAAATTCGATGGCCGCACAAAAATCGACTGTTGCTGTAGCCCACTAATGGTGCAAAATACAAATGAAATTTTTTAGATTTTATCCAATATCATACAAGCCCAGGGTTCCATTGTGGTCCCTAAGTTCAGGCACAGAGTTTGCCTAGGCACATTGGTTACCGAGATTGTCACCAAGGGGTGTACCTTATAGAACAATAAAACCTTGGATTGGGAGCATAATTTGTTCTGTAAATGTGCTTGTAATTCAAAGCATCGTATATCAAAGTGAATTTCCCCATAAGAAACAATGGAAACTCAGATGATTCGTTCCACAGCCACAAAAAAAAAAAGTGCCAATAGGGAATGCATAAGGCAGAATCCAGCAGGAGCTACAGAGTATAAAAGAGAAGAGAGGCGCCTCTAAGTGTAGCAATATGGCTACATTTAATGAAGGTACAATATTTAGTCATATCAAATCATTACAAATCTCACAAAAGTAGTGCTGAAGTAGTGGTTGAAGTCGGGCTTTAACTCGTACCTGGTGTGACCACAGGCTTCTACTCAGTTGCTACTCATTTTGCAAGACATCGCTTGTTTATCAAGTTAAAATTTATTTTAAAAAATGTTGCTCATCTTGTAAAACTCGCAGACCAAATTATTAGCAATCCAAGGTTTTACTGTATAGTTTTAGCTAGATAGATAGTTAGGATATAATGTAATTTGTCTAGTGCATTGTTTCACTTGCTTCCATGTGGAATGCCACATGTAATTGTATATCAGTTATTTTTCACCTGCTTTCGGGTGGGATCCCACATGTATTTGTCACTTATCCTTCCCCTTTTACCCTTCCCTATCCACATTTGCGAGGACATCCTCTCTCAAGCTTGAGAGCATATGTTTTTATTTTGTGCAGACCCTGAGGACATAATCTCTCTAGCAGAGAGAGAGTGTAGCACCCTTGTCTTAAACAGGGGCTACTGGTAAATTTAGCTGCGCTAGGTGGTAACTAACCTGGCTGATTTGTACTCTTTGTGATCATTTGGGTTTTCTAAGCCTGGTTTAACTGTGGTTCTTCCCTTCTGTCAATAGGTGGCACTGTTGCTTTTGGCATTAGTATGATGAGCTGCAGTGAGACTGAGTTATGAATATGCATATCTCCTTTAGCACCACTCAGTAGGAGTTTCAAGTCACTGAACATAATGGGAGAAAGTATATATTTGGAGGAATTTAGGTAATCGGGATCTTCCCACCCAGACCTTGGTCTGGAGTGGATGTGTGAGGAACAGCTGTGTTGGATGAGGCCTGGAGTCTAAGGCCTGACCAAGTGATCAAATTAAGGCCTGTTTGCTGCCTGGGGCATGAGGAGAAGGATATTCTGAGATAAAGTACCAGAGGTTACTCTTTATGAACTGGGGACTGTGGAGAGCACTGGGACTGCGAAAGTATCAAAAGGGACTTATCCAAGGAAACCCTGCACAATGTTGTGATGTTTTGGTTGCTATAGGAGGCAGCTGTTGCTACGTTGGTACAGAACATTAGATAGAGGTCTAAGGCCTTTGTTCTGCATTGCTGTCTACCTGGCTGTTTTGTTTTTTCGGAGTCTGCTGATCTGTCTGCCTACTGTCCTAGGATGTCCTTTACCCTAACCCTCTCCCGCATTTCTCTGTTGTGAGCAATAAACTCACTTTTGTTCATCCTAAAAGTGACTAGCTCCCATCCTTACTGCAACCAAGCACATCCACCATGCCTAGGAACCTGCAGCCTGAGGTTGAAATGTCTGGGGGGGGGGGGGGGTGCTACATTCACATTTATTGTACAATAGACAGGTATGTAAAGGATGCACGTAATTCTGTGTCCTTATAATGCATTCGTTGTATCCTGTTAGAATGCTCTTGTTTTTAAACAAGGCATTATTTATAATTATTAGTTTGCATGTATTACTGTACTACCCGTGACAATACTATGCTCATTTTCAAGTGAAAAAATACAATGGAATCCTTAGGACTGAGCATAGTTCCCATGACAACACGAACACATTCAACTGCATCTGTGATATTTGTAGTGCACTTAGACATTTTCAACACATGGTGCCACTGTTGTGTGAGCCTTTAGTTCTGATTACTAACGTGTGTTGCTTATAATGGGAAGAAAGCAACCTCTCTCCAAGTGAAAAAAGTAATTATAGGAAATTTGCTTTGTTAGTAATATAAAACGTTTTATTATATTGTGCTATTGTATAGAGTTTATTTTGAGAGGTGTGTAGTGTAGCTTTAACATATTTTTCACTCCAGTTGGTAGATAATTATGGGTCAGACTTTACCTGTCGCTTTCATTGTAATCTTGGCATAGTGAAAGGTCCCCCCTATCCCCCAAGAAACATTTCAATGCTCTGTAATGCCCCGTACACACGATCGGAAATGTCAGATGAGAGCTTTTTGTCAGAAATTCCGACCGTGTGTATGCTCCATCGGACTTTTGCTGGCGGAATTCCGCATGTTCTCTATTTTTCGGTCGGAAAAAGTTCCAATCCGAAATTCCAATTGTCTGTACAAAATTCCTACGCATGCTCAGAAACAATTTGACGCATTCTCGGAAGCATTGAACTTAATTTTCTCGGCTCGTCGTAGTGTTGTACGTCACAGC
Organism: Lithobates sylvaticus; assembly: GCA_028564925.1. Lineage (NCBI taxonomy): Eukaryota > Metazoa > Chordata > Amphibia > Anura > Ranidae > Lithobates > Lithobates sylvaticus. The sequence continues at coordinate 428,883,842 of CM053027.1, forward strand.
GTTCTTGACGGTCGAAAGTTCATAGAACTTTTGTGTGACCGTGTGTATGCAAGCCAAGCATGAGCGGAATTCCGTTGGAAAAACCATCCAAGATTTTTCTGATGGAAAATCCGCTCGTGTGTACGGGGCATTAGCAAAACTTACCTGAGCTGAAACATGTACAGTGGCAGTAATTCTGCGGTGTTTAGGGGTTGATAGGGTGTAATGTAATACAATTGTTAGATGGTCCACAGGCTGTGGTAATTATTGTAGGTGAATATTAAAGTGCAGCTTCAGATTAAAAAGGAAAAGGTAATTTTTAATAACATTCAATTACAATATGAGAAAAAATCTTTTGAGAAATTGATTAGTGTGTTATTGCTGCCAACTTTCTTAATAGCATCATATAGAAAACATACACCAAAGTGCATTCTTACTTTTCAGCAATATTCTCCTGCATTTCTCGTTATTGTTTAGGATATGTGTTCCTTTTCTGTATTTTGTTAATTTATCATTATTTTTTGTAAACACTCTGGCTGTGTAGTTCTTCATCCATCCACTGGGCGGCTTCGTCTTTGTTTTTGCCCTTGTCTCTGCATGGACAGCCGGCGGGTAAGCTCCGTCAATGTGGGCCTGCCTGATGATGGATTATATCCGTCCTTCTGCCGGCCCTCCTACTGGGTGGAGCAACCTTGTGTTCCCCTTGTTGCCTAGCGCTACGAGGCAGGAACTCTTCCCCGCTGGCGGCGCGGGGATGCGTGACGTCATCTCGCCCGGTGGGCGTGACTATGCCACGCACCGCCGCGCCAGGAAGATGCACTGGTTCTCGCAGTCAGCTTTGTTTACACAGCTGATTAAGCGAGATGTTTTGGGTGCAATCTGATTGGCCTACACTGGACACAGCCGGGTATTTAGGTACTGACACCTGAATGGCTCTGTCAGTTCACCGGCTGTGTATCCAGTGTCTGCATCATATGCTGGCCTCAGACATAAGGTAAATAAAAAAAACCTTCCTAATATACCAGTGAGTGAAGCACGGACTGGCTCTGTGCTGCACACTCTTTCTACATATTATTAATCCATTACTCTTTTTATATAAGTAGCGCCGGTACTTTTCTAAAGTACGCGCTATGCATTTAAATTTATTTTTTGCTCAAAACTATAGTTGAGTTTTGGGGTTAATTGATCTAAATTATGCTTTGGCATCAGTTTGGCTGGGCTGTATTGAGGTTCTGCCTGGTCATAGGTGGGTGAGCACCTGTGACAGGCCTTAAGCCCCATACACACGCGCGGATTATCCGAGGACCAGGTCCGTCAGATCATGTCCGTCGTACTTTGTCCGATGTTGGTTTTGCGTACACACAGTCGGACAAAGTTGTCGGAAAATCCGATCATTCTGAACGTGGTGACGTTTGTTGCGTACGACAGGACTACGTAGAGGCTAGTAGCCAATAGCTTTGGTCTTGTAATGTGATCTGAGCATGCGTGGCACTTTGTCCGTCAGGAATTCGATACACACGATCGGATTTGGTGTGATCGGACCTTGTTGTCAAAAAATCTATCCAGCAGAGGATAGGACTTTGTCCGTCGGACAATCCGACGTACACTGTCCGATGGTGCCTACACACGGTCGGATTTTTCGACAACATTGTCCGATAGGACAGAATCCATGGGAAAATCACTTGTTGGCTGCTAGATCTACAAACAAGGATTTATACAACAGTTGAGTTATCCAGTTGCGAGTGGCTACTTTCTGGATCATCTAGAGAGAGAGACACTTTTTGAGTGTCAGCAGTTCCAAAGTGCCTGAGCTTCTATACCCTTACCCTCTATTCCCAACTGAGAGACTGTGTTTCTGTTCAACGTTTTAAGCAAATAAAAATCCTGAAAAGGAATTCAAGTGTCTCCGCAGTTACTGGGTATCAACCCTGGGAACCCCTAGACAAGAATGACGAGCTGAGGAGGTAATTGGTAAGTCCAGAAAAATTCAGCTGCCACTAGGGGTTATGGCGCTACATATATAACCGTATATGTGCACCTTCATTGATAGAGGGACTCACTCTCCCTCCCTTATTATTATCTCCACAGTGCATACTCTTGCTGCTGTGGTAGTTACCAGGCGTCTTTTGTAGACATGTTCTGACAATTGAGCCAAGGATATATGCCTTCACCATCTGCCCTGTGTATGGATATATGCAGCCAGCGTGCACAACTCTTTTGTATTGTTTTTTATCTTGGTTAATCGGTATTGAATCTATGATATATAAGTACTTTTGGCTTTGTCTGTATAATACTCCTTTATATATAATTTTTTTTGCTGACAACAGATATATATTTTTTGGTTAGATTGGTTATGTTGTTAGATCAACATTACTATGTATCTCTATATTTTACAGATACGAATATAATTACCTAACTTAAATATCACCGCTGAAGAAGGAAAATATATATCGATATAAAATTAATTTCCGAAACATGTTGGGTCTATGTCATCGGAATTAGCTTGGTTCGGTTGATGCTCTTTTTGACAACAAGTTTGGGTCATTATATGTTATTGTTCACTATATATCTACACTATTCATCGATGCACTGTCTTAGGATTTTTAATCTACTGTGTTTACATGTAACATATACTTTTTCCATTATTGTGTGAATAATAAAGTTGGCATCTTTTGTGCCTTTTTATATTTACATTCATTTATCTAGTTTTGATTCTGATACCTTATTTCTGCCATACAAAGTCCAAGGGGGCGTTCCCCCAATGCACTTTGGTGTATGTTTTCTATACAATTACAATATGACTTGTTTTGCAATTGTATATGCTATATTATTAAGTGGAATTGCCCTTAAAGTGGTTGTAAACCCTTACAAACCACTTTGACCTACAGGTAAGCCTAGATTAAGGCTTACCTGTAGGTCCAATAAATATCTCCTAAACCTACATAGTTTAGGAGATATTTAGAAAAATACAGGCATCGCTGTCTACGGTGCATGCGCACTGAGCATGCCGAGATCGCGGCGATATGCCGCTCTCATGCACATGCGCGAGAGTGACGTCATCGCCGCTCCAGCGAATGACAGCGCTGGAGCAGCGAGACCCGGAAGTCACTCCAGGATTGATGGCGGCGGAGGAGGTCGTGGACAATGGTCGCTTCGTGGACTTCGTTCTCAGGTAAGTTATTCATAATGAGCTAGTATGCTATGCATACTAGCTCATTATGCCTTTGCCTTGCAGGTTCCGTTTTTTTTTTTGAAGGAGGCTTTACTTCCTCTTTAAAGAGAAGAATTCATCTTGCAGACAAATATTTCACACAATTTACTTTAGCCTCAGCTAAAGGATAGGCTAACATCATATTATACTGTCTTGTTAATAGGTCCTCAAAGTCCTTTGTGGTGTTCTTCCGCCGGGCCCTTTAAGAAGCGGTGGTGTGCACTTAGCGGCAATGCAGTAAAGATGTAGGTAGGTATAGGTGTAGTACAGGTGCAAATGCAGTGACACTTTGGTATAATGCTGTATACAGTAGGTTTTGTATGAGTGCAGTACAGGTTTGGTAGAAGTGTGGTATAGGGGCTGGTATAGACACGATATATAATTATTATCTTCTAATACCTACAGGTTACAGTCCGCTAATTTGCATTTGATTGCCCAGAATTGAATTACCTTTGGAATGGATATAAATATGACAGGTTTCAGATGTTTACTTTACCTAGGAGGGATAATATGTTCTGTTAGATCCCAATCACATCTAAGATAGTGGTGTTTGGACTTAAAACGTTACAAATTACTGATGGATGTAAATATGTCCTTATTCTGGCTGTACTGTTATTCTGTTATTATTTCATGAGTTTGGAAATACCCTGAAGTTATTGATTCTACCAAGACATGTATTGCTAGAGACTTCAGCTAAGGAATTTACGACTGGGGGGGGGGGGGGGGGGATCTGGCAGGATAACTGTTTTCTGGATTGCTCAAGCTTGTGAATTTGACAGTTTTATGAGGGCTTCTAGACTGAAGTGTGGATTTGGCTAATAGATGTGAGTGGGTCTTCATCTGTCCTCTAAAGGATCTAATAAGAAGGTTTTGGCATCGGCTAACAGTTTGTGTATTGTATGAACTGAAGGAGGAGGAAAGGGGAAGGTCACTGCAGAAACTCTTATTCTGACAAATGACATATGTCATGGGACCTGGATAACAAAGCTGCCGCATAGAGCTTTCCATGTGCCCAATGCACACAACCATTACAGATAGCCCACTTACCAGTTCCCAGATTGCTGCTGTAGAAGGGCTCTCCCTGAAAGTCTCTGGTGATCAACAGTGGGAAGCAGAGGGTGAGTGGGCAGTGCTGCACTGCCCCTGGGTGTTCTCACTCTCAGGCTGACATCCCCGCAGTCTTTCTTCTCAGGGCAAGAGACAGAACTTTTTCTGACATTTAAAAAAAAAATCCTTTCACCACCCTTGCTACTGCACAGTGTCTATTGGGATCTGTAATCCAAAGAGCCTATGGATCCCATTATATGGCTGCCATCCTAAACTACAACTTCCAGTATTCTCATCGCTTTGCATAGAGGTCTATGGGCTTGCTTGGCTTTAGCAGTCCCCCTGCTGGCCAGAGGTGAATGGTGCAGCATAACATCAGTATGTCAGTAGAAAGTGAAAGTAGACTGATTGTAATGGTGGAAATGTCTACTTCTCCATGTTTCTGCAGCCCAGCACCTGGTAGAATGTACTTTGTGTGTGGGACATTCACGTAACTACAGAGTGTATGATGGTATGTCTAAGAAAGGAGTATGGAGTGTATGACAGTGGGTAATATGTATAGAAGAGGTGATTAGGGTGTGGAGTGTATTGCAGTGGGTAGTATGTACAGGAGAGAGGTGCGGAGTATATGGCGGCAGATACTATGTACAGGAGAGGTGGTGTGGAGTGTATGGCGGCAGGTAGTATGTACAGGAGAGGGGTGTGGATTGTATGGCGTCAGGTAATATGTACAAGAGATGGGCACAGAATGTATGGCTTATTGAAAAAAATAAAATTTTTAAGATGATGGACTTTTTAGGCATAGCACAAAGGTATATTAAAAATATATTTATTACAAAAATAAAATCAAGACAATTACATAAAATGTCATGAATCATTCACAAACTATGCCTGTGAGCATAAATAACGCACCACCTACATACCTATAACAATCAAAAAATTCGAAGGACCAGACTGATCACTCTAAAGTATCGAGAAATTTGAAGAGGTAGTGTGTCATAAAAAACTCAGCTCAGCTCTACATGTTGCATGTATTCAAACAAACGCTTCTTCAGGAGCTTATAGCAAATTTTTAATCACGAGTAATGCCGCGTACACACGTGCGGACTTTTGCCGGCGGACTTAGTCCAGCGGACAATCCGCCGGACTTTCCAGCGGGGCTTCGCCGGACTTTCCGAGCGTGTGACTTGACCACACACGCACGGACTTCTCCGGCGGATAATCCGCCGGCCAAAAGTCCGCGGGACTTTTGAAAATGAACGGACTTGCCCACACACGGAGCAGTCCGTTCATTTAGAACGTAACTTCAGGTTACGTAGCTAGCGTAGGCAGTAAATGCCGCCGCGCTAGCTCCGTGACCTGGCATGGATTTAAAGGGCCTCCCCACGCCGAAAAAACGGCGTGGGGGTTCCCCCCAAATCCATGTCAGACCCTCATCCGAGCACGCAGCCTGGCAGGCCAGGAAAGGGGTGGGGACGAACGAGCGCCCCCCCCTCCTGAGCCGTACCAGGCCGCGTGCCCTCAACATGGGGGGTGCCCTGGGGAAAGGGGGGCCGTGCGGCCCCCCCACCCCCAAAGCACCTTGTCCCCATGTTGATGAGGACAAGGGCCTCTTCCCGACAACCCTGGCCGTTGGTTGTCGGGGTCTGCGGGCGGGGGCTTATCGGAATCTGGGAGCCCCCTTTAATAAGGGGGCCCCCAGATACCGGCCCCCCACCCTATGTGAATGAGTATGGGGTACGATGTACCCCTACCCATTCACCTAAGGTGTAAAATGTAAAGTACAAAAACACACACACTTTTGAAAAAATATTTTATTGCACTGCTCCGGGGGTCTTCTTCCGTCTTGGGGGTCTTCTCGCCGGACTCCTCCGCTCTCTTCTGCTCTTTTACCTAGCTCTTTCACGAGCGGAGGAGGCCGGCTACCTTGCGGCGGTCGTCGTCTTCCGCGCCGCCGGCGCCTTCTTCTTCTTGTTCTTCTTCTTGTTCTTCTTCCGATGTTGACCCGTCGCTGTCTCTGCCCGGAATGCCAGAACCGCGCTGCGCTGGGACTTATATAGGGACATGGGGACAGGGTCACATGCTCATGTCACATGGTGACCCCGCCCCCTTGCAATGTCACAGTCCCGGAGGATGCTGGGACTGTGACATCACAAGGTGCTTTGGGGGTGGGGGGGCCGCACGGCCCCCCTTTCCCCAGGGCACCCCCCATGTTGAGGGCACGTGGCCTGGTACGGCTCTGGAGGGGGGGGGGGCGCTCGTTCGTCCCCACCCCTTTCCTGGCCTGCCAGGCTGCGTGCTCGGATAAGGGTCTGACATGGATTTGGGGGGAATCCCCACGCCGTTTTTCGGCGTGGGGAGTCCCTTTAAATCCATGCCAGCTTACGGAGCTAGCGCGGCGGCATTTACTGCCTACGCTAGCTATGTAACCTGAAGTCACGTGCTAAATGAATGGACTTGCCGACGAGCGGCAAGTCCGTTCATTTAAAAAGTCCGGCGGACTAGCCTACTAACGGCGGGATTGTCCGCCGGACTGCCAAGTCCAGCGGATAGTTTTAAAACAAAACTTAAAACTTTGGTCCGCCGGACTTTGGCGCCAAAAAGTCCGCCGACGCCCACACACGAGGGGATTGTCCGCTGGACTTGAGTCCAGAGGATAATCCCGCGGGATTGTCCCTTCGTGTGTACGCCGCATAAGAAGGATAAGGGTGAGCAGAGAGTGATATCCTCAATGCTGATGGAGATTCAAAGAAACTTGGGAAAATAACTCTTTTTAAAATAACTTGGGAACTTCTAAAATTAGTCTATAAGGCAAACTTGGGCCAGTTACCAAAGAGTAGTTGGTGATGTTTAACCGATTCCTGACCAATATACATTGGCAGAATGGCACGGGTGGGCAAAAGGGCATACAGGTACGTCCCCTTTAATAATCGGCACTGTGGAGAGGTAGAACGGGGAGATGCCTTTGTAAACAAAGCATTTCCCCGTTCTGCCTAGTGTCATGACGGAGATCACTGCTCTCTGTCATCGAGAGCAGTGATCGTTGTCATGTGTGTTAAAGCCCATCCCCCCCCACAGTAATAATCACTCCCTAGGACACACTTAACCCCTTCATCGCCCCCTAGTGGTTAACCCCTTTACTGCCAGTGTCATTTACACAGTAATCAGTGCATTTTTATAGCACTGATCACTGTATAAATGACAATGGTCCCAAAATAGTGTCAAAAGTGTCTGCCAGTCTCAGTCACAATAAAAATCGCAGATCGCCACCATTACTAATAAAATGCCATAAAACAAACCCCTATTTTGTAGACGCTATAAATTTTGTGCAAACCAATCAATATATGCTTATTGCGATTTTTTTTTTACCAGAAATATGTAGAAGAATACATATCGGCCTAAATTGAGGAAAAAAATAGTTTTTTTTAATATATTTTTGGGGATATTTATTATAGCAAAAAGTAAAAAATATTGCTTTTTTTTCAAAATTGTCGCTATTTTTTTTTTTTGATAGCGCAAAAAATAAAAACCGCAGAGGCGATCAAATACCACCAAATGAAAGCTCTATTTGTGGGGAAAAAAGGTCAATTTTGTTTGGGTACAACGTCGCACGACCGCGCACTTAAAGTTAAAGTGTCGCAGTGCCGAATCCCAAAAAGTGCTTTGGTCAGGAAGGGGATAAAATCTTCCGGGGCTGAAGTGATTAACACAATAAATAGATGATATCCAGGACATCTAGTAAAATAGTGGCTCAGGCAGTTTAGGGAATCCTCCCGTTACATGAGAGCCCAGTAAACCAGAAATATAAATAGTCCCTAAAGGATATTTAATTGAATAATATTCCCTGTTATGCCGCGTACACACGGTCGGAATTTCCGATAGAAACAGTCCGATGGGAGCTTTTCATCGGATTTTCCGACCGTGTGTATGCCCATCGGTCTTTTTCTGTCGGAATTTCCGACGGACTTTGGATTGAGAACCTGTTCTTAATTTTTCCGACGGAAAACCTTTCTATCGTGTGTATGCAATTTCCGACACGCAAAATTCCGACGCATGCTCGGAAACAATTTGACGCATGCTCAGAAGCATTGAACTTCCCTTTTATAGTGCAGTCGAATGTTTTTCAAGGTGTGGTGTTATTGACCGTCGTAATTTGGTGTGACCTTGTGTAGGCAAGACAGTTTGAGTGAAATTCCGTCGGAATTCCAACGAGAAAACCATCAGAGCTTTTTCCGACGAGAATTCAGACCTTGTGTACGCGGCATTAGTCTCCACTCTAGTGACAGCACCGCATATGGAAGAAAGCAGACCCTTGTCCTTCTTACTCGTGATTAATAATTTGCCATAAGCTCCTGAAGAAGTGTTTGTTTGAATACGTGCAACATGTAGAGCTGAGCTGAGTTTTTTATGACACACTACCTCTTCAAATTTCTCAATATTTTAGAGTTATCAGTCTGGTCCTCCGAACATTGTTATATGTATGTAGGTGGTGCATTATTTACGCTCACAGGCATATTTACACAGGTAGCGTGTACAGGAGAGGGGGTGCTGTCAGGGCTGGGCTCAACCCTTCCTTCTCTGAGCTGGCCGCTCAGCTGTTGGCTAATTGCCTATCTCTCCACAGTTACTCAGCTGTTGATGATATCCTGCTCATCAGTCCTACCTACTTAAGCCGTCCAGTCCAGAGGAGCTCTGCCTTAGCCTTGGTCACATCACAGAAACCTCTCCTGCAATCCTGTTCAAGACTTGCACTGATGACATCCCTTCTGGCTCCAGATCCTGCTTGCTGTTCACTACATTGATCCCTGACTTCTGGCTTGGCTGACTATCCGTTCCAGTTACTGAACTCTGGTTATGATTTGACTACATTTATTCTTTTTACTTTTATGATTAAACAAGTGTGCTTTAACTGTACTTCTGTCTCAGCCTGATTTCATGGTTTCTGACAGTAGACGAAGGCCATGAATTCAGAAGATGCAGTCAAACCACTTGTTGGTAATATTTTTTCAAGTCTCTTTGCAGGCACCCGCCTCGAGTATTACCTCTATAAGAGGCATGTCTGGTTCCGCTCCGCTTCCCCAGTGATTTGGGTGGGCGATCCAGTCCAATGCAGAGGGTTTCTCAACCAGGTTGAGATATACTTTGGGATGCCGCCCCAGGCATTTCCCACGGACAGAAGCAAAGTAGGTTTCGTGATATTTGCTTTCTGAGAGAGCCTTGACCTGGGCAAACCCTCTATGGGAGATGCAAAAACCTGTTGTTTTGAGCTACCCTGAGTTTGTGGTTCGTTTAAAAAGGTATTTGACATTCCTGCATGCTCAGCTTCTGCTACCAAGTGCCTCATGTCCATCGAACAGAGTACGAGAACCGCTGCCGACTACGCCATTGAATTCCGTACTCTGGCAGCAGAGGTTGCGTGGAACAATGAGGCCCTCGTGGCTGCTTTTCTCATGATCTCTCGGATACCATCAAGGGTGACATAGCAGCCCGAGATATACCCATTGAGCTGGAGAGGTTGATCACGTTTGCCATCCTCATTGACTCAAAGAAAGACTCTCTTTCAAGGAGCGCTTGTGGAAGCCTTCTGTACGTTTGTTTACGAGCTTTGCAGTCCAACCCGTGCCTCCCTCACCTCCCATGCCTCCTGGTACTGAGTCGGTCAGTGATGATGAACCCTTGCACTTGGGTTTCACACGTCTCTCTGCAGATGAGAGAGCCTTTTGGAGGAGGGAGAGATTGTGCTTTTATTGTGGCCAGGCAGGTCACTTTTTGAAGTCTTGTCCTATCCGTACAGGGAGCGCCCGAACCTTGAGGTCCTGTCATGGACAGACCTTAGGTGGCGTTGTTTCATCCCCAGTTATCCAGAAGGATAAGCCCCTGGTTTTGGTTACCCTTTCTTGGGCTGAGTCGTCCGTCAAGAGATATAGGCTCTAATCGACTCTGAAGCTGCAGGCCTGTTCATTGATGCTGCCTTTGTATTGAAGCACTCGATTCCGCTGCAGCTGCGTGACACTCCACTTGCCATTGAGGCTCTTGACGGGAGACGGTTCTGTTGTCCATGGCCGTAGGGGCTCTTCACCATGAGATAGTCCTATTCCAAGTTATTTCCTCACCTAAGTTTCCACTGGTTATTGGTTATCCTTGGTTACAGAGGCACAACCCCTCTTTTGATTGGCTCCGTGCTGAGGTTCTCTCCTGGTCACCACAATGCAGTGAGACATGCTTCCAGAAGGTAGCCAAGGTCCTGTGCTTCTCTTCACTCTCCTCCCTGCCAGAGGAGTACCACGATTTTAGCGATGTCTTTGACAAAGGTCAAGCTGGTAGTTTGCCTCCACACTGGCCATATGATTGCGCAATTGACCTTCAACCTGGTGCCACACCCCCCTCATGGCCGGGTTTACCTTTGTCGGTCTTGGAGCATAAGGGCATGGAAGAGTATGTTGCAGATGCACTTTCTGAAGGTTTCATCCGCAAATACTTGTCTCCTGCTGGTGCTGGTTTCTTCTTTGTGAAGAAGAAGAGTGGTGAACTGAGACATTGTATTGATTATAGGGGTCTCAATCGTTTCACGATTCCGTTGATTACGGAATTAATATCGTGAGGATTAAGGAGGGCGATGAGTGTTTGCGACCGTTCACTTGTGTTTGTGCAGCTGCATTTCCCCCCTTTTAAATAGACAACGTTGTCTCTTTTTAATTCTTTGTGGTTTTGCCTTTGTGATCTCTCATCGTTATAGGAATTTTTGAAGTGGTTCCTTATACAATTTGTTATTTTTTCTACTATTAAAAATGTACTATAGTAATCTAGCAACAGGTCTCCCGCCGTACTCCTTGGGGGAATTTTTCCTATTTAATTTCTCCCTGTTTGTCTTGATATGCTCTAAGACCGGGGGAGTCACGGTTTCTGACTGATATCAGTTTAGAATTTAGTTGCAGATTAATTAAATCCAAATACACTAATCTTAATTAAATTAGGTAGATCCGGGCACCAAATATATTTTTTCATGTTACATGTTATGAATGCACGACCCCTGGGCTTGTCCCCCCCCCATCCTGGAAATCTTCTCTCCATGTCTATTGCCACAATTCAAAAAAGATGTGGCCATGTGGGGCTCCTCTGTGAATAGGAAAACGACAAGGTCCAGAAGCCTTTGGGGCTATCGGCTTGTAGTTTTCAATGAACTACCATGGTGCTGTCTTCCTGTCAGAATGTATTAGACATGTGCACACTGAAATATTTCGTTTCGGAATTACGTTTTCCTCTGAAAAATTAATTTATTTAGTTACTCCCAAAATGTGTTTTTTATTTAGATTCGTTAAAAAATGCATTAGTCCGAAAATCTGCAATAATTAAGGTCGAATTTTGAAGGCTTATGGTGTCTGTCGAATGTAATGTTCTAAGAAGATTCGACGGAGCAGCTAAACTGTACAACGCTGCAATCGTACATTTACGGTCGAATGTTCCGCTTACAAGCTATAGTAGAATTCTAATGTATGACACTAGTAATAATTATATTTATTAATTATTATTACTAGTCAACCAACATTAGAATTTTTCTATAGCCTATGGGCGGAGCATTTGACCATAAATGTCCACTTGCGGCGACTGCTTCGTCGAATCTTCATCTTGGACTAATAGAGTTAGGTTAGGCACATTCAACCTTTTTTGCTATTGTCTCTATAATGTCAAATCTTTTCTCTCTATGTCGAATCTTTTCTCTCTATGTAGAATAATCTTGAACTAATAGAGCTAAGGTTAGGCACATTCGACCACAGATTCGATGGACACAGATCGCTATTGTCAGCGTCATGTCGAATCTCCTATCTATATCGAACTGTTGCAACGAAAATAAAGCATTTGTTTATGTCGGATCTTTCGGTTTTCGGATTCTGCACGTTCATTATCGTTTGTTAAAACGATAACGAAAATACCCAAAATTCGGACGAAAATGAATGCACATGTCTAGAATGTATTGGCTTCCTCATACAAGGTACAAGCAAGCCTGTTCACTGACAGATCTGTAGGAGATCTACATGGCATCAGTTTATCTGCTGATCGCTGGTGCAATGCTTTACAGGCTCCTGCAACAAAAAATAATAAATGCACATTTTTTTTGTTACCTGCAAAAAGGTGTGCATTTTTTTTGTTTTTTTTAAGTGAACTTATCACTTAATTAAAGCACACCATTTCAAAAGTAGACTTTTAAGGAACAAGCACACTTTGCATGTCTTTATTAAGGAACACCTGAACTAATGCTAGGTATGAAAAGAAACTGAGAGGTCACGGTACTAACTAAATGATATTAGTGCTGAGCTACTGTGTTCTGACAAAGGGACTGCCCTCCTGCCAGAACACGCTGATCAGCGCTCACAGCCATTGGCTGCCATCGCTTATCAGATGCTGGTTTTTCAGCATGCCGTTCAATAAAAAGGAGTTGTTAGACTGGCTTCTGTTGGACAGGCTGCTGTACACATGGCAGAATGTCTTCTGGTTTCTGTTGAACAGGACAATATTCAGCCTTAAGGCCCCTTTCACACTGGGGCGTTTTCAGGCGGTACAGCGCTAAAAATAGCACCTGTACACCGCCTGAAAAAAACGGCCCCATTCACTCCGGAGCGGTGCACTAGCAGGACGGTAAAAAAAGTCCTGCTAGCAGCATCTTTGGAGCGGTATAGGAGCGGTGTATTCACCACTCCTATACCACTCCTACCCATCGATATCAATGGGACACCGCGGTAATACCGCGGCAATACCGCCGCAAAGCGCCGCAAAGCGCCGCTACGGCGGCGCTTTGCGGGGGATTTTAACCCTTTTTCGGCTGCTCGCGGGGGGTAAAACCACCCCGCGAGTGGCCGAATACCGCGGCTAAAACGACGGTAAAGCAGCGCTAAATATAAGCATGGAGGCACACATTGCAGATCACTCCTACTGAAAACACTAGCCCCCTGGCAGTCTTACTGATGTGACATGGCACAGAACAAAAATTAAAAGTTCTAAATTCACTTTCAGTATGGAAACCAGTGTCTGGCAACTAGGAGTTTCTAAATGAAGTCAGTCAGATGTAAGCATGTTTTGGATAGCAAGGGCTCATTCATAAAGTCATTAGCTTTATTAGAACTATGTGAAATAATTTTAATATGCACTAATTGCTAATAATGTAAGGGTTATGTTATATATTCAATATTGCCATCATGGAGCCAACCAGCAAACATTGATAACATTGTGTACTGAATAGCAGTGGGAAAATGTTTCATTTGGAATCGTATTCAAGTGTCTCAAAATAGAGTTGGATAGTTAAGAACAAAATACTTCACATTAGGAAAGAGGAAATTGCATTCTATAATTATACATCTAATTAACACAGAGTCTGGCAGTCTGTCGAAACAACAGATAATCTAAAAAGATGACTCCAACATCAAATACAGTATATTAAATACACAAGGCAAGCATGGATAATGATTAAATGGGGGGAAAAAAAGGAAATTGTAAAATATTGCAGTGCAGACTTTTCACATATCAAAGCATTATGCTCCATTCTAATCTTGACTAAATGGGTGAATTTTTCTGCGTGAAAGAGTTTCAATTGAGATAACAGACCTATAATTACATAAGCTCTTTGAGAACACAAAACCCCTCTAACTATAAATTATTTCAGACACTTAATGGAACCTCTTATTGATGATGTGCACATAAATACATAGAAATTCTATTATGTTTCAGCATAAGGTGTCTTGGCTTTTGCATTGATGCCATACAGCTACATGGTCATACATCTATACATATGTATTTATACATACCATCTACAAATTACAGGGAAGTCTTCCCTAAACATTATAAGAATGTCATATTCACATTTACATAAATGTTGCCAAATTGCTAGTAGGGCTTAAAGCAGTATTAACCCAAAAACAAAAATTTAACATATTGCAGCTTACCAATCATTAGATGTGGTGACTGCATTCATTTTCTTTTTTAGGCTTTTTCTCTCAGTTTCCACCTTGTGATCTGTCCAGCAATACCCCTCCTGTATTAGGGTACCTACACTCTGGATGAAAGAGCAACAGAAACACCTTTGTGCACCAGTATTGTCAGTCTGGGGGGGAGGGTAGTTATATATGCACTGGCAGATTGTGCTACACTAACAAACTGAGGCCAAACTCCAGCTCACACATTTTAGGCAGTTACAGCAACATTGTTTTTTTCCTTTTTGAAGTAAAGGTTTTACATGAATGAATAAAAGCTGATCATTTTTAAGCACCCCTGTCAGTGTTAAATGGTTTGTCTCAATCTTCTAATTGCTACATCTGCAGCTTGTTCTGTTGAATAACAACAGACTTACTGTAAGGATCACCAGGTGAAAATAAAGGAAATAAAGCCTTAAAAAGAAAACCAATGAAGCTATCACATCTAAGAATTGGTAAGCTGCAATATAATAAATAGTGAAAAAATATATATAATCAACGCAATAAACAATGTGATTGTGAAAATAAAATAATCAATATAATAGCCTACTAATTGGCTTGACGTAATTGCTGCCCATGCCACTAAGGCTGCTTTCACACTGGGGCGGTTTGCAGGCGCTATTGCGCTAAAAATAGCGCCTGCAAACCGACCTGAAACAGCTGTTGCTGTGTCTCCAGTGTGAAAGCCCTGAGGGCTTTCACACTGGAGCGGTGCGCTAGCAGGACCGTAAAAAAAGTCCTGCTAGCTGCATCTTTGGAGCGGTGAAGGAGCGGTGTGTTCACTGCTCCTATACCGCTCCTTCCCATTGAAATCAATGGGAGACCGCGGGGATACCACCGGCAAAGCGCCGCTGCAGCGGCGCTTTGCAGAGGTTTTTAACCCTTTTTCGGCCGCTAGCGGGGGTTAAAACCACCCCGCTAGCGGCCGCATACCGCGGGTAAAACAATGGTAAAGCAGCGCTAAATATAGCGCTGCTTTACCGTCACCGCCCCAATGTGAAGCCGGCCTTAGAGTCTATTTACTTGTGACTCTCAATAGGTAATAAAACAAAATATAGTATATACAGTGTAGCGCAACCAAAAACTCATAACTCAAGTCCAAATATTGACAACATTCCACCGTAGTGCAACTTTCAGTGACAGTTCATTGATATCTAGTGACTTTAGTGACCCCCACATCTAGCTGAAATGCCTGCTAACCTCCCAATGTTGACCCCACTACAGAGTCACACACGCATGTAGTAATATCTCTCAGGATGTGAAGAAGTTTATTAGAGAGTGTAACGCCATTCAGGACGTTTTTCTCCATTCTCATCATTATTGATGATATGCGTGAGAACACAGGAGGTGGTCTGTCTTGTCCAGAAACACCAGGAGCAGGAAGGGTTTCCCCAAGGCATCCTGAGAGCGTGTGTGACCCTGTAGTGGGGTCAACATTGGGAGGTGAGCAGGCATTCCAGCTAGAGGTGGGGGTCACTGAAGTCACTGGATATCAATGAACTGTCACTGAAAGTTGCAATATTTGTCAATATTTGGACTTGATTAATGAGTCTTGCGCTACACTATATATATTATATTTTGTTTATGCAATATAATGTTTGCTTTTGGGTTTAATACTGCTTAAAAAAAACACCTTCAAGTATCTATCCAAAGTAGCTGATTGGGGAACACTCGCATGTCTCTCTGTTCTGTAGAAGATCGGCATTAGGTGTGTGGTAGGTGCCTTAGCCTTTTCAATCACTTTAACAGCTCTCCATCTTTATAAGAACTTCTTACAGGGTACAATTACCATCCATGGACGGTGCTACTATATATTAGTGTTCACAACAAAGACTATGTGCATTACAGTCCATTATATGTATTTACTCACTGTTGGGTGAGAATTGATCTAAGGACTATATGCGCTAATATAATTGATGTGAACATACATTTGTCTTAAGGATTGAGTACCTACCATCAGGTTCATGATGTGTACACCCCTATGATGATAGCTCATATACATAGGCATGTGCACGGGGTGTGCCGGGTATGCCTGGGCACACCCTAATCACCCGTGCTGTCTCCCGAGATCTGCTGTGAAATGCTGCATCTAAGGAGTGTGTAGCCCGCGCTGCCTGTGAAACAGTTTCACATGAAGCAGATAGCGAGGCTTGCCAGAGCCGCTCAGTGTGTGAAACTGTCAGCTAATGTAACTGCTTGCAGGAAGAAAGACCAGCTGTCAAAACTCAGCGGTGATGTCGGGGGGTGGGCGGGATCAAACAGCTATCAAACACCAGCCAATGGGATGGCGTCTGGGCGGGCCGCTATGTTTACGTTGCTCCGCCACCTTTCTCAAGCAGCTCATTTATTGGCTGGTTTTAAATAGCTGCCCGGTAACGTCCATTCCCGACATCGTGGCTGAGTTGTGACAGCTGGTCTTTCTCCCAGTAAGCAGCTACATACATTACCTGACAGTTTCACACACTGAGTGGCTCTTGCAAGCCTCACGATCTGCTGCATGTGAAACTGCCCCTCTACCCTGTCAGTGTCCATGAGTGCTGCCAATCAGTGCCCATCAGTGCTGTCTATCAATGCCAACCAGTGCCCATCAGTGTTGCCTATCAGTGCCAATCAGTGCTGCCAGAGTCCATCAGTGCTGCCTATCAGGGCCAATCAGTGCCCATCAGTGCTGCCTATCAGTGCCGCCTATCAGTGGTGCCCATCAGTGCTGCCAATTAGTGCCCATCAGCGCTGCCAATCAGCGTTGCCAATCAGTGCTGCCCATCAGTGCAGCCTATCAGTGCCAATCAGTGGTGCCTATTAGTGCTGCCAATCAGTGCCCATCAGTGCTGCCTATCTATGCCAATCAGTGCTCCCTATAAGTGCCAACCAGTGCCCATAAGTGCTCCAAATCAGTGCCCATTAGTGCTGTCCATCATTGCCACCTATTAGTGCCAATCAGTGCTGACAATTAGTGCCAATCAGTGCCCATCAGTGCAGCCTATCAGTGCCAATCAGTGTGGCCATTCAGTGCCCCCTATCAGTGCCAATCAGAGCCGCCTATTTATGCTGCCAATTTGTGGCCACCAACGCTGCCAATCAGTGCTGCCAATCAGTGCAGCCTATAAATGCCAATCAGTGCTGCCTAGCAGTGCCAATCAGTGCCCATCACTGCTGCCTATCAGTGCCAGTTCAGTGCCACCTATCAGTGCCAATCAAGGCCCATCAGTGCTGCCTTTCAGTGCCAATCAGTGCAACCAATCAGTACCCATCAGTGCTGCCTATCAGTGCTGCCTATCAGTACCACCTATCAGTGCCAAGCTGTGCTGCCAATCAGTGCCGCCTATCAGTGCTGCCAATTAATGCCCACCAACGCTGCCAATCAGTGCCTATTAGTACCACCTATCAGTGCCAATCAGTGCCCATCCATGCACTGAGTGCAGGGATGGGGTGATGAACTCCGCAGCCAGGCACATTGTCCATGGGGGGGGGGGGCTGGTGGCTGGTGGGGCGCAACTGAAATCCATCAATGTTTAATAATGCCACATGCCAATCTTTAGTATAATAGGTAATCACCACACTACTATTTACAATAAATTACTAGAGGTAAAATAAAAAAAGTTTCAGTAAAAGGCCTGCTGCTAAGCACTGTTACGTGTTCCCACACCAGAAAAAAAGTGCAGCGCTGACTTACTAATCAATAACTTAACAATAATAGTGGAACCCTTTAGGCCCCTTTCACACTGGGTCGGGAGCGGCGTCGGCAGTAAAGCAGCGCTATTTTTAGCACTGCTTTCCCGGCGTTTTAGCAGAGGTATTCGGCCGCTAGTGGTGCGGTTTTAACGCCTGCTATCGGCCGAAAAAGGGTCAAAACCGCCAGCAAAGCATTTGCCGGCGGTATAACCGCGCTGCCCCATTGATTTTAATGGGTAAGATCGGTTTAGTAGCGGTGAATACACTGCTCCTTCACCGCTCCAAAGATGCTGCTAGCAGGACATTTTTTACCGTCCTGCTAGCGCACCGCTCCAGTGTGAAAGCCATCCGGCTTTCACACTGGAGTGAATGGGGCCGTTTTTTTTCAGGCGCTATACAGGCGCTATTTTTAGCGCTGTACCACCAGAAAAACGCCCCAGTGTGAAAGGGGCCTTAATGTATGGAAATCTCAATAAATTTCAATATTACCACAATGCTGGTCTCTGTGATATGTAACGTCACATACAATACACATCAAACTGAAAACAAGACATAACAAATTAAACTTAGCAGGGATGGTGGAAGCCTCTCTACAGATAATTGCAATAAAAAGTAACTTCAAGTGCAACAACTTTAGTTGGGAGGTTCACACCATTATAGTACTTTTCAATTTTTATTTTTTAGATTCTTACACTTAATTTTATATGTTTTAGTTACGATTATAATGTGAATTATTGCACTTGAAGTTAATTTCACTGGAACTAAGGGGCCAAGCTCAACCCCTGAAAAACAACCGCCACACCATAATCCCCCTCCACCAAATTATTTGGACCAGTACACAAAGCAAGGTCCATAAAGACACGGATGAGCAAGTTTGGGGTGGAGGAACTTGACCAGACTGCACAGAGTCCTGACTTCAACCCGATAGAACACCTTTGGGATGAATTAGAGTGGAGAGTATCGGCAAAGCCTTCTCGTCCAACTTCAGTGCCTGACCTCACAAATGCGCTTCTGGAAGAATGGTCAAACATTCCGATAGACACACTCCTAAAGTACCTGAAATAAAAAAATAGAGCTCCAAAAGGGCGATTTGTCTGTGAACTATACCATCATATCTAACTGGCATTATTTTGAGCAGTACACTGCTTTAAGAGCTACCAGTTTTATGATCCCCCCATAATAATAGCCCCAACCATACCTAACAGGGTTCACACAGCCTGAGTGGGTAGGTGATGCAGGCAATTTGGAAGGTGAGATTGATAGTCCTAATGGAAGTCTCTTTGCAGTGATTCTTTACCTATATTAGGATCAAAATACCCACCCAGAAGCAAGAGGTACCCCACTCTGGATAATAGGCTCATTATTACCTAAGGCCCTTTTCAGACTATGAAAGCCAGGTGGACAAGGCATAAGAGCATCCAGAGGTATACAGGGTGTACCACTCCTAGGGTCCTGTTTGTACTTTAGGGTTATGTGATCCCATATAGTTCACATGAAATCTGCCAAAACTGTTCTTGTTATTTGATGTGTTGGTGAATTTTACAGGGGGCTCCCCCAACCACTGATAGCTGCATACATCACATACCTGATCTGAGGTTGTTGGATCAGTGATGATGTTATGTTTACCTGCTGTGTGCAGTGGTTTTGCATAGGGCAGCCTGGATCCTCCCCTTCTCGGGTCCTTCTTCGCTACTGCTGGCCCCTCCCCCTGTTGAGACCATTTAGCCACTTTCAGACAGACCAATGTGCAGCCAAAGGACCAGGCCCCTTTTTGCGATTCGACACTGCGTCGCTTTAACTGACAATTGCGCGGTCGTGCTCCCAAACAAAATTGACGTCCTTTTTTTCCCCACAAATAGAGCTTTCTTTTGGTGGTGATCGCCCCTGCGGTTTTTATTTTTTGCGCTATAAACAAAAAAGAGCGACAATTTTGAAAAAAAAAACGCATTCTTTTTTATTTTTTGCTATAATAAATATCCCCAAAAATATATAAAAAAACATTTTTTAGGCCGATACGTATTCCTATACATATTTTTGGTAAAAAAAATTGCAATAAGCGATTATTGATTGGTTTGCGCAGAAGTTATAGCGTTTACAAGATGGGGGGGGGTCTCGGGGGGGGGGGGGGGGGGGCATCCCTGCTGTGTGCAGTGGTTTTGCATAGGGCAGCCTGGATCCTCCCCTTCTCGGGTCCTTCTTCGCTACTGCTGGCCCCTCCCCCTGTTGAGACCATTTAGCCACTTTCAGACAGACCAATGTGCAGCCAAAGGACCAGGCCCCTTTTTGCGATTCGACACTGCGTCGCTTTAACTGACAATTGCGCGGTCGTGCTCCCAAACAAAATTGACGTCCTTTTTTTCCCCACAAATAGAGCTTTCTTTTGGTGGTATTTGATCGCCCCTGCGGTTTTTATTTTTTGCGCTATAAACAAAAAAGAGCGACAATTTTGAAAAAAAACGCATTCTTTTTTATTTTTTGCTATAATAAATATCCCCCAAAAATATATAAAAAAACATTTTTTAGGCCGATACGTATTCCTATACATATTTTTGGTAAAAAAAATTGCAATAAGCGATTATTGATTGGTTTGCGCAGAAGTTATAGCGTTTACAAGATAGGGGATAGTTTTATAGCATTTTTATTAATAATTTTTTTTTTATATTAGTAATGGCGGCGATCAGCGATTTTTATTGTGACTGCGACATTATGGCGGACACATCGGACATTTTTGACACATTTTTGGGACCATTGTCATTTATACAACAATCAATGCTATTTAAATGCATTGATTCCTGTGTAAATGATACTGGCAGTGAAGGGGTTAACCACTAGGTGGCAGTGTAGGGGTTAAGTATACCTAGAGGTGTGTTTCTTACTGTGGGGGGGGGGCATGGCTGTCAGCTAGTGAATGCTGATCTCTGCTCCAATCACAGGGAGCAGAGATCGGTGTCACTAGTTGCTAGGCAGAACGGGGAGATGCTGTTTATTTCCGCATCTCCCCGTTCAGCCTTCCTGTGAGACGATCGCGGGTGTCCCCGCGGCGATCGAGTCCGCGGGACCCGTGACCGGCCTCACGGGGGTCCAGATCGGCGCGATGGCACTGCGGCATCTTAAAGGGGACATACATGTACGCCCTTATGCCTGTCCGTGCCATTCTGTCGACGTATATCGTCGTGCGCCGGTCGGGAAGCGGTTAAAGGCTCAGGAAACCTTTTAGAGGTGTTTTGAGTTAATTTAGCTGATTAGTGTGTGACATCATGAGTCTATAATATTGAACTTTTTCACAATATTCAAATTTTCTAAGATACCGAATTTGGGGTTTTCACTAGCTGTAAGTCCAAATCATTAAAATTAAAAGAAAGAAATGCTTGAAATGTATCACACTGTGTATTTAATCTATATAGTATATATATAGTAACTATATAGTACTATATAGTACTATATAGTATATGAGTTTCACTTTTTGAATTGAATTACTGAAATAAATCAACGTTTTGATGATATTCACATTTTTTGAGATGCACCTGTTGTGTGTGTATATATATATATATATATATATATATATATATATATATACTGTATACATATTTTTAACATTATAGATTTTTTTTTTTTCAAAAAAAGTTTTTATTTTGAATGATAACAGAAACAGAAGAACAAAGAATCATAAAAGCTGTGTAAGCGTGGACGCAGCGCCATGAATAATAGAAAAATATTGGCATATTGCAGATGAATAAGCAAACATGGGTTAGTGCCGAAGGGCTACAACAAGGTAAGATAACATGTTAAAGATCAGCAACAAAAAACAAACAAACACGAAGATCATTATCATGGACAATATACAAGTAAGCAAGAGCATCGTAGTTATGGAAATGCAGCAAGAACTTTCTTCAGGTGTAAGCATGGAAATAGTAATATCCGAACATGAACCGTAGATGGTATGGTAAATGTGGTAATGCAATATAATTTCAATTGAAAGCAGGGCATCAGCCTAGGGGTAGAGGATATAGGATGTTATCAGAGAGACAGCACACTATGAAAGAATAACGTGGAGGAGGGAGGGAAAGTGAGATACAGTGCGGGGAAAGGAGAGAAAGAAAGAAAGAAAGAAAGAGAGAAAAAACAAAAAAAGGAGAGGGGGGTGGGGGAGGATGTAGGGACGTTACCTATAAGCTGTCACAGCTCTCGAGCACAATTCACAGTATGAACCGTTGGTATTCAGCTGTGGAAATGAAATGGTGCCAGCAGGCCCAGGCGTTGGTGAATTTGGCAGGTGTGTCTTTAGCCTGGTGGATCAAATTTTCCATTTCAGCAGTTTTGATGATACGTCTGAACCAGTCCGCAATTGTAGGCGGTTCTGGTGAGCGCCATTTGGTTGGGATACACATCTTTGCAGCATTCACCATATGCATGGAGAGGGAGCGAAAGTAAGCCTTCCTCGAGATCGAGGGGAGATTGAGTAAGAATTGTGTCGGCGTAAATGCCAAATCATATGTGGTTATGTGTTTGATGAGCCTATGGACCTCTGACCAGAATGGTTGGAGTTTGGGACACGTCCATTATAGATTTTTTTAATTGTTTCTTTAACAGATATCATATGAAGGTCAATGGTCACTCCTTTGATCTGCACATGAATAAAACAGTAAATATGATGTAACCGTTGTTACATGGTATTTGTTAATAATGCTTCCAAGCAGCAATTTTGCAGGAATAGAGGTTGGGGGAAAAGAAAGCATATGCATATGCAGTATACTCTAGGTCCCCAACTGGATCAAATATCTCAAGAAATATCTTTATTGTCACACAGCAACCAGTTTTACTCAAATTTTAATCATACAACTGTCATTTTCGGCTCAACTTGCTTAAGACAGTTCTTAGCTCAGACACTACAGTCATTTAAATTTAAATAAAATTATTATTTTAAACGAAACAGGTACTGTAAGTGGTCATTGTCATACCTCATACTGGAAGCCTAAATCAATGGCAAAAGTGGTACATAGCATACCATTTTTATCCTCAAATATGTACTCTGTTCTATATTTTTCAAAGTGACAGAATGTGTGTTCTTACCAGATCATTATTTCTATGCATTATACCTGTCTTAAGGAAATAATCAACACATTCAGCCCCAATTTACTATATATATATATATATAGGAAAACAATATAATAGTTCTTTTTGTGTGGGTGACAGATATGCTTTTTGTAAGATTAAGTACGTCTTTTTTATGTATTACATCAGGACACCCTTGATTTTTTTTACGTGAGCAAAATGAAGGGTTGAAAACTCTTTCAAAGGTATAAGAAAGGGTGTTGCATAGCAACAAAAACTGTATATCTATGATTTCGTTGTCGCGCTTTGTTCCTAAAATTCCACACTGTGAAAATGTAGACGTGAAACTCTTTTATTGATGCATTGTTGTATTGTATATCACTAGATGTATGGAAAATGTTTGAGAGTTCAAAGCACTTGCACAGCTGCAGGAAAAGTAACATTGCAAAATTAATATTATTGTAGCTAATATCTCAAGCAACAGTATAAGAATTAATATACTTTGTACGTGAAGTAGCAGTGTTTTAAGCAGCTTTTTTTATTCATAATAATCATTCAAATTAGCAGGTGTGTCACTTGAGCTAACAGTCTAGTTTCACTATAGCACATACTCACTCCAGTGTTGACCTAAAGTGTTTGTTACCCCAGCATTTCAAATTCCTGATATGTGCCTGCTGTACCATGTACTTGTATGAAAAAGTATCTTGTTCTCTTTTTTTTTTTTTGCTTCCTTTGTGTTATCCTGATGTTTCTTCCAGTCCCTCTGCTTTCCTGTTAAAAACTGACTACACTAGGCATGATAGCACAGTGTGGTCAGTTCCCTAGCTGTGCTGGAAACCCAGCCTGCTCTCCTCCAATGATCAGACTTGTCCTGACACGTGCCCCTCCTGCACAGCTGGGAAGATCAGTGTGCTGTTGCTTCTCTTCCCCCTAGCTCTTATGCAGCTGAGAACAGAGGGAACCGAGGGAATGTGATTTAGTTATAAAAATGGGAAGTAACGGTATTTCTATATTTCTATATTTATTCACAAATGTTTGCCTTTCATTTCAATTTTAAACTGAATGGATTGTTTTACAAGGTGATCATTTACTTTCAAGTGCTGGTTCACACTGGTGCATGTGGGGCCCCCCAAAATACATACCAGACCCTTATCCGAGCATGCAGCCCAGCAGGCCAGGAAAGGGGCGGGACAAGCGAGCGCCCCCATCCTCCGGAACCATACCAGGCCACATGCCCTCAATATGGGGGTGCTTTAGGGCAGGGGGGACAAGGGCCCCTTCCCGACAACCCTGGGCGGTGGTTGTGCGAATCTGCGGGCAGGGGGCTTATCGGAATCTGAAAGCACCCTTTAACAAGGGAACCTCCAGATCCTGCCCCCCCCCATGTGAATGAGTATGGGGTACATTATACTCCTACCCATTCGATAAAAAAAAAGAAGTTACCCCATACTTGTTCACATAGGGGGGCTAGGATCTATCCCTTGTTATAGGGGGCTTGCAGGTCCCGATAAGCCCCTGCCCGCAGACCCCCACAATCACTGCCCAGGGTTGTCGAAAAGAGGCCATTGTCCCCCCCTGCTCCAAAGCACTCCCATATTGAGGGCATGTGGCCTGGTATGGTTCCGGAGGGGGCACTCGCTCGTCCCCTCCCTTTCCTGACCTGCCGGGCTCCATGCTCAGATAAGGGTCTGGTATGGATTTTGGGGGGGACCCCACGGTCCAAAATATTTTTGGCGTGGGGGTGTCCCCTCCACGCTGTTCTTTTCACAATTTTTTTTTTTGCCGGAAATTCTTTTTAGCAACTGGCTGTATACAGTGAATGTAAATTGAAAAAAACACAAATCGCGGCAAAAACCATGTTAAAAAAACATGGAAAGCATGGCAAAAAGCACTGCAGAAACGCTCAAAAGCAACATGCATAGATGTGAATTGAGCATTAGGATCCCTACAGAAGCCCAGATGCTCAGCGAGAGGCCTGAGCCAGTTGCTCCCACCCCCTCCAGAGCCTGCACTCCAGGGGCAGAGCAGAGAGTCAGTGACTGCTGAATGAACACCAAGAACTGAGTGATCAGTGGCCTCTAATCGCTCATTCCTCAGTGTAGAGCTGGTGGGGGAAAGCAGCAGCTGGGATCAATGCTAGCGCCATCTTGGTAAGTATACCGTATATACTCGAGTATAAGCCGAGTTTTTTAGCACTTTTTTTGTGCTGAAAGTGCCCCCCTCGGCTTATACTCGAGTCAAGCACTTTTCTGCAGCAAAAAAAAAAAATTACCGACCCGACTTTGGTGCCCCGTATCTCGGGGTCACTTGGTGCTAGGAACCCCAGATTTGGTATGCCAACTCAGTGGACCTAGCACTACAACACATCCCAGATGGGGTTCCTGGCACTAAGTGGCCCCGAGATACGGGGCCCCAAACTCGGTTCCGAAAATGTCATTCTCTGCTGCAGAAAAGTGCTTGACATTTTCTGACCCGACTTTGGGGCCCCATATCTAGGGGACACTTGGTGCTAGGAACTTGGCTAGGAATTTGGTATTCAAACCCAGTGGAACTAGCACTATAATATATCCAATGATGGGGTTCCTAGCACCAATTGACCCCGAGATACAGGGCCCCAAATTCGGTCAACTGTGTCCATCTGCAGCAATGTCATTTCGGGACCCTTTGGGTCCAGAGACCCCAAGGTCTCTAGCTACAGCTAGGGGGCATTTAGGAACCCTTAACTACCAAGTTTGCAGTTTTGGGGACCTATGGCTGCAAATGGGCACAGTGAGGCATGCAAATGGGCACAGTGAGGCTGCAAATGGGCATTGTTAACCCTCTTTTTCACTTACAGTAGATGCGCATTTCTCACCCTAGGCTTATAATCGAGTCAATAAGTTTTCACATTTTTTTGTGGTAAAATTAGGTGCCTTGGCTTATATTCGGGTCGGCTTATACTTGAGTATATACGGTATATGTTTTTTTGTAAACCCACACTTTTCTTTTAAAAAGATAGCAAAGTTCTTCCCGAGTCACTATTTTTTATTAACCCAATCGTTTTTTTTTACACCATGTCAGATTCAGAATTCCATTCTCTGAAAGGAAAGGAAAATAAATCCTATGCTCTATTTGCCAGAATTCACTGATCTATTAGGATATCCTGGCATGTTTTGTATGATTTGCAGCTTCAGTAGCATCAAACCTCCCTAGATCTGCTGTAGAAAATGTTAATCTTGCTCAAGAGTCAAGTGATGTACTTCTGTGTAAATCGTTTGGAATGCATTTGCATTAGCATTTTTCTGTACTGCTGATTTTCTGGATGTAAAATATTAAACACAGAGATAAAATGAACACTGTTAAAGAATGTTGCTTATATATTTCTTCAGATATGGTACCTGCACCAGCTATTTTGAAAGTCTGAGTGATTGCAGTCTCACCAAACCTGAAAATGCAATGCATAGGCCTTGGTGCCAGACACATAGTTCCCAACTTTCCCTGATTTGGAACAAAATCCCACCATCCCTCTTCCTTCTCATTTGTCCCTCATTTTGGTCTGATCTATATATAGTTGTGTAGCGGCCATAACCTTCGATGGGGCGGCCTTGACTTTTGGGCTTACCGCTTACCTCCACTTGGCTTGTTCTTCCATGTCTAGGGGTTTCCAGGGTTAGCACCCAACAACTTTGAACACTGACACCATAAAAGTCCTTTTAGAAAGCTTTTTATTTGAAGGGGTAACATCCAACAAACACAGTCTCGTATGGGAACAGAGGGCAAGGGTGAAGAAACTCAGGCACCTTGAACTGCTGACAATTATAAAGTCTCTAACACAAACCCAGAGAGTAGCCACTCGCAGCTGGGCGCTTCAAAGCTGAACAAATCTCTAGCCAGAGATTATGGCAGTCAGCACTTTAATCCGGAACTTGTAAAGTCTCTGACCTTGAATAAAGTTTCAACCGAGAGGGAATAGGAACCTTTCCTCAGTACCTGGAACATTCTCTGTCTCCTTGGCAGTACTGCGAAAGTGTGGATTTGTTAGTGTCCTTGACAACGCAGCAACCAGGCACATCTTGGGATGCCAGCATGTTGGCCCTCCTCCGAAGAGTCCTCCCCCGGGCGCTTACACGAGCTGCGGTGCCCCTCCAAGTTGAGAGCAAACCCGGACGCCTTGAATCCTCCCTCAGTTACTGCGCCTCGGACCAGCTGGTTCCAAGACTCGGGAACAGATGGATCCTTTGCCCCAGACCAAGCGGGTCTATGGGGTTAGCCAAACTGACCATGTTGCGGGACGGCAAACGCTCCCGGGCCCGGGACTCCTCGCGGGGCTACCACGGTCCAGATCCAGGAACAGGCAGCTACGGCCAAACCCCGAACACGTGACTTCAGCACATTAAGTACCCTTCCCCAGACTCCTCAGCGAGGCTCCTCAGTGATTGGCTCTGGGGAATGCTGATACTCAAAACATCCAACCAGGCCTGGTTCTGGGCCTGTCATGTGTACCTAACAGTACCCATGACCAGGCAGAACCCTAGCACAGCCCAGCCAAACTGATGCCAAAGTCAACCTGCACAATTAACCCTCAGAACCCCTTTACTGTTCTGAGGAAAAAAAACTAAATTTCCACATAGCGGACACCTTAAAAAAGTGTCGCAGCTACAGTTGTATATAAAATGTACTATAGTGCTAAACTTTTTACCCAATTTCTAAATTGCTTTGGTAAAAATAGCACTTGTGGGTTTAACTAATCATTTTTTTGTAGAATTCTCCTTCGAAAAGGGATGTGGCAGGGGGTGTGGCAGGGGGTGTGGCCAATGCCTACATGCCTACATAATTGTGTTCTAGTCCCCATCTCAAAAAGTTAGAAAGCATGCAGACATCATTATTACATTAGGGAGTAGTTCTTGAATGTCACAAATGTGCCACCTTGTCCATGTTTCAGGATAAAACAGGAACGTAGATGCAATGGCACTTCAGGTCCTTCAATACTGAATGAATTGCACATGACAGTATTGATATCATGGGGAACACAACTGCATAAAACATGTGTTTTGTGATGTATCCATCACTTTACAGTGGTGTTAAACCCAAAAACCCAAATGTATTAAATTGTGGCTCACCAATTCTAATGCCGCATGCACACAATCGGAATTCTCGTCGGAAAAGCCTCGGATGGCTTTTCCAACGGAATTCCACTCAAGCTTGACTTTCGACTTTCAAGAACGCGGTGACGTACAACACTACGATGAGCCGAGAAAATGAAGTTCAATGCTTCCGAGCATGCGTCGAATTGTTTCCGAGCATGCGTAGGAGTGTTGCACGTCGGAATTGCTACAGACAATCGGATATGAACTTTTTCCGTCGGTAAAATAGAGAACCTGCTCTCAATCTTTTGCTGTCAGAAAAGCCGCCAGCAAAAGTCCGATGGAGCCTACACACGGTCGCATTTTCCGACGAAAAGCTCACATCAGTCTTTTGCTGGTGGAATTTCCAATCGTGTGTATGCTGCTTAGATGTGGTGACTGCATTTGTTTTTTAGGCTTTTTTTCTTTATCTTTACCTGATGATCCAACCAGTAAGTCTGGACAGCATGGTGGATAAGTGGTTAGGACTTCTGCCTAGCATCATATGGGGGTCGGTTTAAATCCCAAACACGGCACTACCTGCCTGGAGTTTGCATGTTTTCCCTTTGCCGGCGTGAGTTTTCTCCACACTGTTTAAATTTGCTCTAGTATGTGTATAGTTGAATGCGAGTTAGAAACCTTAGATTGTAAGCTAATTGAGGGCAGTGACTGATGTGAATGTGCAATATATATGTAAAGTGCTGTGTAAATTGACTGTGCTATATAAGTACCTGTAAAAATAAAACATTTACTTAACATTTAACAGACCAAGCTTTCCAGACAAAGTAACAGTAAAGCCCCATACACACGGTCGGATTTTCCGATGGATTCTGTCCTATCAGACAATGTTGTCGGAAATTCCGACCGTGTGTAGGCACCATTGGACAGTTTCCATCGGATTGTCCGACGGACAAAGTCCTATCTCCTGCTGGATAGATTTTTTGACAACAAAGTCCGATCACACCAAATCCGATCGTGTGTAGCGAATTCCGACGGACAAAGTGCTACGCATGCTCAGATCACATTACAAGACCAAAGCTATTGGCTACTAGCCTCTACGTAGTCCCGTCGTAGGCAACAAACGTCACCACGTTCAGAATGATCGGATTTTCCGACAACTTTGTCCGACCGTGTGTACGCAAAACCAACATCGGACAAAGTACGACGGAAATGATCCGACGGACCTGGTCCTCGGATAATCCGAGCGTGTGTATGGGGCTTAAGGGCTCTTTCACACGGGATGGATTTGTGATAATCCGCCCCGCAAACATCCGCTGCTCAGCGGGGATCGCTCCGCTGATCTCCGCTGAGCCAGCGGATGACAGGGCGGTCCCTGCACACTGTGCAGGGACCGCCCTGTCAGATCTCCGCTCTCCTCTATGGGGGATCGGATGAACACGGACCGTCTGTCCGTGTTCATCCGATCCGCTCTGCAGACGGATGGAAAAATAAGGTTTTCCCCTGTCTGCAGAATCGGACCATAGCGGAGACGGACGATATCGGGTGTCAGCGTATGTTCATCCTCTGACACCCGCTATCCCATAGGGATGCATGTATGTCCGTATTTCATCCGAAAACGGATGGATGAAATACGGACATACGGTCCGCCCGTGTGAAAGAGCCCTTAGGATGAGACAAACCATTTAACACTGACAGGGGTGCTTAAAGTGGTAGTAAACCGCTTGACTTTTTCTTTTTTTCGTACCCTGTAAGGTAATGTCATAATGTGCTAGTATGCATCGCATACTAGCACATTTTGTTAAACTTACCTTAAAATGAAGCCCTTCCAGTGCCGAGATGTCAGAGCTGCAGGCGCTCCCATCTTCACCCATCTTCCTTCCGGGTTCGCAGACTTCAGTTGTGTGACTGGCCGGAGCTGCAATGATGTCACTCGCACGCATGAACGTGGGAGCGGCAGTTTATGGCACAGGGCAAAGAAAGGAACGACCCGGGTGACCGTTTCTTCAGAGCGCATGCGCCAATGATGTCACTGGCTGCATGTACAGTAAATATCTCCTAAATAATATCTCCTATATGTCACCTCCAGCAGCAGGTGCTCCCTGGGCAGCGGTCTGCGCTCCTGCAGCGGCTGTAGTGGCAGCGGCAGTCTGTCCAGCAACAGCGTGGTTTCTCCTCCTCCTCCCCAGCCGTCTACAAGTCCTCCTGGGTCAAGCTGAGATGCAGCTTCCCCAAGTCTAGCTCCAGGACACCATGGACTTCACCCTGGCAGATGCCATCAACCTTGAGTACAAGACCAACGAGAAGGCTGAGATGCAGGACCTCAACGATAGGTTCTCCAACTTCTAGGCCCGCTTCTTGGAGCAGCAGTACAAGATCTTGTTGGCTGAGCTGGAGCAGTAGGTGGACCTCCTCACCAAGAGCTAGCGTGAAAGTGGAGAGTAGGGATGAGCTTCGCGTTCGAGTCGAACCCATGTTCGACACGAACACTGGCTGTTCGCCCGTTCGGCGAAATCCGAACATTATGGTCCGTTCGCGCAAAATTCAAGTGGCGCTTCACGGCCCATAATTCACTGCGGCATCGCAGTGCATTGCTGGCTGATGATTGGGCAGGCATGCACTATGACCCGCATGCTTGGCCAATCACAGTGCTGTCAGCGAAGAGAGCCATAATTGGCCACAGGCAGGATGCCTGTGGCCAATTTTGGCTCAGGGGGTTTAGTACATGCCCCACACTATATAAGGCCACCTGCGTGGCGGCCTTGTGTAGTGTGTTTCGGCTCATAGAGAGAGATAGACGGAGAGACAGTGTCTTAATTTCCTTTGACGCTATTGCAGTTAGTCTGTGTATTGTGCCACCTGCACAGTGTACACCTGAAGCTACCCCAATTGCTTGTGTTGTTCTGTTCCTATACCACAGGCAGCTGCAGCAGTTACAGTCGGTGTATTGTGCCACCTGCACAGTGTACACCTGAAGCTACCCCAATTGCTGGTGTTGTTCTGGTCCTATACCACAGGTAGCTGCAGCAGTTACAGTCAGTGTATTGTGCCCCCTGCACAGTGTACACCTGAAGTTACCCCAATTGCTGGTGTTGTTCTGGTCCTATACCACAGACAGCTGCAGCAGTTACAGTCGGGGTATTGTGCCACTTGCACAGTGTACACTTGAAGCTACCCCAATTGCTGGTGTTGTTCTGTTCCTATACCACAGGCAGCTGTAGCAGTTACAGTGGGTGTATTGTGCCACCTGGACAGTGTACACCTGAAGCTACCCCAATTGCTTGTGTTGTTCTGTTCCTATACCACAGGCAGCTGTAGCAGTTACAGTCGGTGTATTGTGCCACCTGGACAGTGTACACCTGAAGCTACCCCAATTGCTCGTGTTGTTCTGTTCCTATACCACAGGCAGCTGTAGCAGTTATAGTCGGTGCATTGTGCCACCTGCACAGTGTACATACCTGAAGCTACCCCAATTGCTGTTGTTCTGTTCCTATACCACAGGCAGCTGTAGCAGTTACAGTCAGTGTATTGTGCCACCTGGACAGTGTACACCTGAAGCTACCCAAATTGCTCGTGTTGTTCTGTTCCTATACCACAGGCAGCTGTAGCAGTTACAGTCGGTGTATTGTGCCACCTGCACAGTGTACATACCTGAAGCTACCCCAATTGCTGTTGTTGTTCTGTTCCTATACCACAGGCAGCTGTAGCAGTTACAGTCGGTGTATTGTGCCACCTGGACAGTGTACACCTGAAGCTACCCCAATTGCTTGTGTTGTTCTGTTCCTATACCACAGGCAGCTGTAGCAGTTACAGTCGGTGTATTGTGCCATCTGGACAGTGTACACCTGAAGCTACCCCAATTGCTTGTGTTGTTCTGTTCCTATACCACAGGCAGCTGTAGCAGTTACAGTCAGTGCATTGTGCACACCTGAAGCTACCCCAATTGCTGTTGTTGTTCTGTTCCTATACCACAGGCAGCTGTAGTAGTTACAGTCGGTGTATTGTGCCACCTGCACAGTGTACACACCTGAAGCTACCCCAAATTGCTGTTGTTCTGCTCATCCTATCCACAGGCAGCTGTTACAAATACAGTGGGTGTATTATGCCATCTGCACAGTGTACACGCCTGAAGCTACCCCAATTGCTGGTGTTCTCATAATAATAATACTACAGGCAGGCAGTTGTTTCTGCTAGCTGCAGTATATCAGTATATATGTTCAAGCTTTGTGCAGCTACATCTCCCTGCAGGCCATTAGTATGTCTGGAAGGCCAACAAGGAGAGGCAGACAGTCACAAGGCAATAAAAGAGGGCAAGCAGGCTCTGTGTCTAGAGGCAAAAGTGCTGGTCGTGGACACGGTGCATCCTCATCAGCACGTGGCCATGGGACACGCTCGTCCTTTTTTTCGTCAGCTGGATGTGTTGAGCCGCAACATGCCGAAGACTTGGTAGAGTGGATGACCAAGCCGTCCTCATCCTCCCCAGTCCTCACCCTCTCTCACCCAGTCTCAGGGTACTGGCAAAAAAGCTGCCAATGCGGCCTCTTCCCTAGGCTCAATGGCATCAGTCACTCCTTCCCTAGCCCCACCATGTCCTCCTGAGGAGTCCCCCGAACTGTTGAGCACAGTCAAACACTGCAACACCTCACAGAAACTCTAGTTGGAGCGCAGGAATGAGCCCTGCTGCAAAGTATTGCATCAAAAATTATAATTACACGCCCCTGTTAAACAGGGGCTGAAAAATTGGGCCTTAGCCACCGGTGGTGGTGCCTAGAACCAAAAATGTTCTTACAAGCTATCAACATGATCATTGAGGGGGAAGAGGATAGTCACTCAGCATAACAGGATAGTCACTCAGCATCAGCATAGGCAGACTTGAAGGGATCTGACATTTCAAAAAAAAATATTCGGTTACATCAGCATCAGGTGCTTGGTAGCTAGTGGTGATCCAAGACTGATTCATTTTTATGAAGGTCAGTCGATCAACCGAGTCGGTGGACAGGCGCACGTTGTCCAGGACCAGGAATTTGTAACCTCCCAGTCTCTGGGAACGCGTTGCACAGAGATTTCTGCAAGGCCCTCCGAAGATGTTTCATCCTCTGCTCCCTCTGCGACGGCAAGATAAGGTCCGCAACCTTACCCTTGTAACGTGGATCAAGGAGGGTTGGCAGCCAGTAATGATCCCCCTCCTTGATCCGACGAATACGAGGATCCTTCCGCAGGCTTTGCAGGATCAGGGAGGCCATGCAGCGTAGGTTAGCTGAGGCATTCGGTCCGGAGTCATCTGGGTCACTAAGGACGACATGATCCGCAGCCACCTCCTCCCAGCCACGTACAAGTCCACGGGTTTCTTGGGACTGTGAATGATCCCTAAAAGACTGCTGCTGATGCTGAGTACCAGGCTCCACCTCCATGCTGACACAATCCTCCTCCTCCTCCTGTGTGATCGGTGGGCCAGCAGGAACACTGTCTGGATAAAGGGGGCCTTGAGAGGTAAGGAAGTCCTCCACTTCCTGCCTCTGTTCTGCCTCAAGTGCCCTGTCCATTATCCCACACAGCGTGTGCTCCAACAGGTGGACAAGAGGGACAGTGTCACTGATGCATGCACAGTGTCACTGCTCACCATCCTTGTGGCCTCCTCAAATGGTGACAGAACAGTGCATGCATCCCTGATCATGGCCCACTGGCGTGGGAAAAAAAAAGCTCCTGTCCTGGTGCCGTAGTCGCACGGGTACTCATTGATGGCCCTCTGCTGCGTGTGCAGCCGCTGCAGCATGGCCAACGTTGAGTTCCACCTGGTGGGCATGTCACAGATTAGGCGGTTCTTGGGCAGGTTAAATTCCTTTTGGAGGTCAGCCAGCCGAGCACTGGCATTATATGACCGGCAGAAATGCACACAGACTTTCCTGGCCTGCCTCAGGACATCCTGTAAGCCTGGGTACCTGCCCAAGAACCGCTGCACCACAAAGTTAAGGACATGAGCCACACAGGGCAAATGGGTCAGTTGTCCCTGTTGGAGGGCGGAGAGGAGGTTGGTGCCATTGTCGCAAACCACCATTCCTGGCTTAAGCTGGCATGGCGTCAACCACCTCTCAGCCTGCCCCTGCAGAGCTGACAGAACCTCTGCCCCAGTGTGGCTCCTGTCCCCAAAGCACACCAGCGCAAGCACCGCATGGCATCTTTTTGCTTGCATAGTTGCATAGCCCCTTGAACGCCTACGGAGCACTGCTGGTTCCGAGGACAAAGCACAGGAAGAGGCCATGGAGGAAGAAGAAGAGGAGGGGTTGGAGGAGAGAGGTGTGTCAGAATCACCAGTAGTAGCATTTTGGAGGCGTGGTGGCAGAACAACCTCCAACACTACTGCACCTTGTCCTGCATCCTTCCCAGCTGCCAAAAGAGTCACTCGATGCTCCGTGAAAGATAGGTAACGTCCCTGTCCATGCCTGCTGGACCATGAGTCAGCAGTAATATGCACCTTACCGCTGACCGCCCTGTCCAGCGAGGCCAAGACATTGCCTTCCACATGCCGGTAGAGAGAAAAAGTGGCATTTGGGAACCTGCCACTGAGTTACCGCACATTCCAAAAACTCACAGAAGGGGGCAGAGTCTACCAACTGAAAAGGCAGCAGTTGAAGTGCTAGCAATTTAGCCAAGCTAGCATTCAACCGCCAGGCATGTGGATGGCTGGGAGTGAACTTCTTTTTACGGTGCAGCAGCTGGGGCAGGGAAAATTGCCTGGTACAATCGGACGTCGGTGTAGCGATAGCAGATTGCCCGCAAGTACTTGGCTGTGACACACCTAATTCTACACCTTCATTCCTCTCAGTGCAGGTTTCAGAGAGGACTGAAGGTATAGTGGGGTTGGAGATCCCAGCTGATGAGGAGCAAGGAGAGGTCCGCTTTGTTCTTTGATGTGGGTCTTTTAGGTATGCTTGCCAACGAACTGCACGGCAGGTCGACATATGTCTGTTCAAGCATGTGGTGCCCAATTGGCTGATGTTTTGGCCACGCAAGATACGCTTGAGACATATGTTGCAAATAGCAGCGGTGTGATCTGATGCACTCATCTCAAAAAAGGCCCACACCAAAGAACTTTTGGAATAAGGCACAGAGGCAGCGCCCTGCACATGCGCAGCTGTGCGGTGTGATGCAGTCGGTGTGCTGCCCTTAAGCTGGCCCCTGGAGGGCATCCTGCCTCATTGGAAATGTGCCTCCTCCTCCTCTCTCCTATCAGGCACCCACATGGAGTCAGTGACCTCATCCTCCCCTCCCTCTTCATCACTGGAGCAAACCTGGCAGTATGCTGCAGCTGGGGGGACATGACTGCCATATTGCTGTCCTTCTTGGGCATCCCCTCTCTCTGGGCTCACGTTACTGCCTTCCTCTAGCTGGGTATCATCATCAGAGCCTTCAAAACGCTGGGTATCCTCATGGAGCATGTACTAAGGCCCAATTTTTCTGCCCCTGTTCAACAGGTGCATGTAATTACAATTCTTGATATAATATTTCACAGCAGGACCCGTTCCAGCACCCACCAAGAGTCACTTTGAGGGCTTACAGTGTTGTGGCAACACCAACACCTTAGGCCCAAATTTCTGCAGAGCATATAGGGCAGGCCCCTACTTTCAAACATCCAACTTACAAACGTCTCCTACTTGCAAATGGAAGGAGACAATAGGAAGTGAGAGGAAATCTACCCCTAGGAAGGGAAATTCTCTCCTGTAATGCCGCGTACACACGAAGGGACTATCCTGCGGGATTATCCGCTGGACTCGAGTCCGGCGGACAATCCCCTCGTGTGTGGGCCTTCGACTGACTTTTTTTCCAAAAAGTCCGGCGGACTAGGTTTTAAGTTTTGTTTTAAAATTATCCGCTGGACTTGGCAGTCCGGCGGACAATACGGCCGTCTGTAGTATGGTCCGGCGGACCAAAAAGGACGCATGCTCAGTAGCAAGTAGGTCACAGAATCGCTCGGTCTGGTAAAACTAGCCTTCGTATTGAAGCTAGCACATTCATCACGCTGCTGATTCTTTGATATTTTAATACAGCGGAATTTGTATTTTATCGTGCTTGAAGAATGAGGTTGCCTTGCTGCTTATATATTCATGCAGAGTCCTCCCAAACGTTTTTCTTCATCATTATTTTGTGAAATTAGATATATATAGAGCGAGATATATCTAGATCTTGATCTAGATATATCTCATATATATATATATATATATATATATATATATATATATATATATATATATATATATATATATATATATATATATATATATATATTTATTTATTTATTTTTTTATGTGTTTTTTTTTGGCATTTTTCTTTTCTTTATTTTTTGCATTTTTTTATTTTTTAGCATTTTTTCTTTTTTCTTTTTTGCATTTTTTTTTCTTTGCATTTTTTGTTTTTTTGTTTGTTTTCGGTTTGAAAAAGTATTTTGGATTCCACATGATTAAATTGGGGAATCCGCATAGCTTGCCCTTAATTCAGATGTTACCCTCACATTTACAGCGACTGCACTTGCAGTGCAATTGAAGTTGCACTTTACACTTGTATTGTCAAATGAATGTGCGTTTTGTAAATAACCTCCATATTATTTAGACATGTACCTGCCTACTCCTAAACAAACTATGTTTTTCAATTACAAACACATATAGCATTATTTGGTTTAAATTAAATTTCCATTTATTCTGGTTAAAACAAGGGGAAACAAAATAGGAAGGCAACACTGGAGCCACTTTGAGATTTTGGGAAGGCTTTTTCCCCCCACGGCAGACATCAAGTTTGTGAACCAAAAAATGCAGATTGGGCATATTCAATACAATAGGGAGCACAACAAGATTGTCCAGGAATCACACAGACCAGGAACAGCAGCAGATGACATCTATGTCCCCAAGCTGTGGCACTACAACAGCCTGCGTCTTCTGTCAGACCAGACTGAAGCCAGGCAATCACTTCTGACTCTTCTTTGCAGCCTTCCCACCACGATGCCCTCCAGTCTTCCCTGCACGCTTCCTTGGAGGCTGTACCTCTGGTGGCGGACTTGTGGTAGGAGGATGAGAAGGAGGAGGAGGAGGAGGAGTTGCTGTCGGGTCTGCATCTGTCAGGCGGGTGGATGCAGTCAGTTCAACCCCCCTGAAGAGCTGCAAAAAATAGGCCCTCACACAGCTGCCGTTGGCCCTTCTCCATTTCCAGCAACCTGATGGCCAAGTAGGTGGCATAGGGCTCTTCAGGATTGGGGGGTCTTCTGAGAACCTCACTCGCCTCCCGAATGAGGGCGAGTGATTCCTCCTCAACCCTGGTCATCCTCCTGGGCCTTCTTGTGGCTATGCGCAGGGGAGGAGCTAGACTTATTACAGTCTGGCTCGTGCTGGGCCCAGCCACCTCCTGGCTCTGGCTGGTCATGGCCTCCTCCTCCATACCACTTGTCCCGGCATCCTCCTGGGTGAGCTCATCCTGTGTCAAAAGAAAAAACAAAATCAAACACATGTTTTTTTGGTTCTGGCCTCCTCAATCAGACAATTGTAAATTTCTTTTTTCATTTTGACCCCAGCATTTTCCAAGCAGTTCACCAATCTTTTTTAAGTCATTTTTGCCCACTACTGTATAGTTATATGTATACATATGTAGCACCAACACTTTTTAGAAGTAGGCGCTATTTTTATATTTTGTTTGTTCAGAATTCTGAGTTCGTTCAGGGTGTTAATTGTTTGACATTTTTACGTTGACATCAGTTTGTCTGGCCTGTGCTGGAGTTTTGGCTGGTCCTAGGTGAGGTGAGGCACCTGTGACAGGCTCACAACACAGTCTGGTTGTACACATTATGAGGTTACATTTGCTCGGACACAATCAGTGGGAGCGTCTGGCCCCACTGTGTATTTCGGGAAGCGGGATTTGAGATGCTGAGGTCATGTGTTCAGGCTTGAGCTTCACTTTTGATTCCTGGTTCTCGGCCGCAACAACCCCACAAGTGTTCCTGGGCCCAGGAGTGTCTGCTGGCCCTGGAAGCCTGGTCACCCTGACCAGCCCCAGAGGCCCTCGTTGTCTGTGGTGGGGATCCATCCGTTCCCGAGCCTCAGAACTGGCTAGTTTGAGGCACAGCAATTGAAGGAGGATTCTGAAGTGTCCCCGTGTCCTCTCAGGATTGGAGAGGCATAGCGACTCGTACCGGCGAACACGGGGGAGGGGGCTCTTCGGAGGAGGGCAGTGGGGCTGGCTGCTTGTTAGGAGCTGAGATGTATGGACACTAGTGAATTGCCATGCCCTACTGTTTTGCTGCAACGGCTGCAAGCTAAACGTAACCTCGGAACTGTTGCAAAAAAACACCCTTTCCTTACAACATAGTGTGTGGCGGACACTTTGCTGGTTCCAAGTCACTTGTTGTTTGCTCCATCTGCGGACAAGGGTATATCCAACAGTGAAGTGTCCAGTTGTGAGGGGCTACTCTCTGGCCTTTCTTACTAACCTTTCTTGGGCTGCCAGCAGTTCAGAAGTGCCTGAGCTTTTTCACCCATGCCCTCAATTTACAACCGAGACACTGTGTAATGTTTAAACGTTGTTAAATACTGATCCAAAATCTGTCCAAATTAAAGGTGCTTGGAGTATGGGTCTCCGCAATTGATGGTTACTAACCTGGGGAACCCCTAGACAATGAATGACAAGCTACAAGAAGCGGGTAATCGGTAAGCCGTGAAAAGACATAGCGGCCTGTTATAGAGTGGGAGTGGAGGTGGTTCCGCATAATAGAATTTATGATTAAAACATACATTTGTAAGCAATTCAAATCTTTACATTTACATCATTATTATTCACCCAATCACTATTTAGGCCAAAAAAATATACCTGGCTCCAGCTGGGCGCATCAACTAGCTCCAAGGTGTAAGGGTCTTCTACTTCCGTGGAAGCCTTAGCTGGGGTGGAGGGAAGGGTGGAGGGAAGGGTGGACAGTGATTGCCTGGGTTCCATCTGGTCACCTAGAAAACACAGTTGGTTGTAGTACCAGAGCTTGGGTACATAAACCTTCTCTGCTGCTGCTCCTGATTTGAGTGACTCCGCAATCTTGTTGCGCTCCCGCTTGTACATATGCCTCAAACTTGAAATTCTGGCTTCAATAAACTTGATGTCTGCGTTGGGGACTCGAGTCTTCACAAAATCCAAAAGTGGCCCCAGTGTTGCCTTCCGTACATCCCTATTACCATATAAGGAATTTTTTTAACTCCCACAGGTTTTGGTTTTTCCTGTAGAGCGTTATAAATTGGCTCATGAAAGCCTCCGCCTTAAATGAATTTGGGTTGAATGTTGACATGTTTCTGTTTTTGTTAGTAATGTCAATACACAAAACAAAAAACACAAATGTTACTAAAAACTCACATTCAGTTTTTCTTGAAAAAATTGACACAACACACCCACACACCAACACACCCACACACCAACACACCAACACCCACACACCAACACACAACAACACACAAAACACACCCACACACACACACCCACACACCCACACACCAACACCAACACCCCACACACCCAACACACCAACACACCAACACCCACACACCAACACACCAACACACCCACACACCAACACACCAACACCCACACACCAACACACCAACACCCACACACCAACACACCAACACACCCACACACCAACACACCAACACCCACACACCAACACCCACACACCAACACACCAACACCCACACACCAACACCCACACACCAACACACCAATACCCACACACCAACACACCAACACCCACACACCAACACCACCAAACACCCACACACCAACACACCAACACCCACACATGAGTAAAAAATGCAGGCCCAAAACCCAATAAACCATAGTGATGTATCCTAGAAACCCTTACCTTCGTCCAGAGCGCTCGCTACTTCCGTTCGAAAAACACGTGGCCGGCAAATAGCCTTATATACACTGCGCACGCTACACTGTGCACACGGCGAACTCCGCCTGCGTCCTCCTCGTCGCCCGCCCATGACGTTCCTTGTGACGAGAATTCCCCGCCCCGCTTCCCCTCGTTGCACTGTGGGTGAATAATTAGATGAAGATGGCGGACACATTCTCAGCAAGTAGCGCGGAGGAAAGCCCAGAACCCCAGACATCTGCATCCAGCAGCAGATATAAGGCCACCAATATGGCCTTTGAAGAGATGGTGGAGATGGTGGACATCCTCCAAAGGGAAGATTACGACGGGGAAAATGGCCCCTCCCTCGACCCAACTTACGCAAGGACCAGATTCTCACTACAGTTGTCAGCACCCTGGAGCATAAGTTCGGCGTACGAAGGGGCAAGGATCAACTGCGCAAGCGATGGTCCAACATTAAATCCAGGGAGCACGATCAGTACAGGAGAATTAAAAAAGCGATCAAACAAAAAGTAAGTAATTGATGTGCGCTACTATGCTTATATTTGATATCTCGAATGTTGCGAAGATTTTATTAGAACTCGTACGTGAATCTTGCGAAGATTTTATTAGAACTCGTACGTGAATCTTGCGAAGATGTTGTAGATCTCGTAGGTGAATCTTGCGAAGATTTTATTAGAACTCGTACGTGAATCTTGCGAAGATGTTGTAGATCTCGTACATGAATCTTGCAAAGATTTTATTAGAACTCGTATGTGAATCTTGCGAAGATGTTGTAGAACTCATACGTGAATCTTGCGAAGATTTTATTAGAACTCGTACGTGAATCTTGCGAAGATTTTATTAGAACTCATACGTGAATCTTGCGAAGATGTTGTAGACCTCGTACGTGAATCTTGCGAAGATTTTATTAGAACTCGTACGTGAATCTTGCGAAGATGTTGTAGAACTCGTACGTGAATCTTGCGAAGATGTTATAGAACTCGTACGTGAATCTTGCGAAGATTTTATTAGAACTCGTACGTGAATCTTGCGAAGATGTTGTAGAACTCGTACGTGAATCTTGCGAAGATGTTGTAGATCTCGTACGTGAATCTTGCGAAGATTTTAATAGATCACGTTTGGGAATCTGGCGAAGATGTTATTAGATCTCGTTCGGGAATCTGGCGAAGTTTTAATGAAATTTCGTTTGTCATTATAAAGTTCGTTGAGTTTACCTGGCTGTGGGTTATTTGACTTGTAAGGTTATTTATTATTGTCAGGATATATTGTATTACTACTGTAGTAATGATTTTGTGGGTAACTCACACAGGGACTCCAGAGGATGGTTTGGGGGGGGCTCCATCTGTTAAAGAGGGTGTCCAGCTACAAATTACAAAGAAATGGTAAGCATCTACAAATACTGTAGCTGATGACTTTTCGAATAATTACACTCACCTGTCACAGGGTCCAGCGACCTCAGCACCCGAGGCCAAAACATCCCTTGGATGCTGCAGCCCCCATCTTTGATATTGGAATCAGGAAATTAATCTTTGCGGCTTCACTTCCTGGTTCCCTATTGGGCATGCGCCAGTTGCGCAATGCAATAGGACTGGTCCGCGCTAGCTCTGGGACCCCTGTGTGTCCCAGCAGACAGCACGGTGGGACGGGAAGTGGCGTAGACTTCTGTGGGAGTCTATGGCCGGATGTGTGTGCAAATACCTGCCTTAGACAGGTATCTGCAACCCCTCCCCCTAAAAGGTTCCAAATAGGACACCGGAGGGGTGGAGGGATCCAATGAGCGGAAGTTCAACTTTAGGGTGGAAGGCCGCTTTAAGTATTGGAGTTTGATTAGATAGGGATTTCAATTATGTATTCAAGTAGGATCTTGTAACAAACTGCTAATAATTGGACACCACTTTGAAACAATGTTTAATATTCATATTTAGGCACTCAAATATCAGTGTGATTAAAAGTGTTCCTTTGTGTTCCATTCCCATAGGGGGGAAAAGACTCAGACCTCACTCAGGACATCCCAGGACCTTTCGGCCTCACCAGCCTAATTGGGCAATTAGTCTTTGGTTTTATCTACCCAACTTTTAGGTGATGATCTGGTTGTGGAAGGCCAAGCTGCGGAGCCATTTTCATCGGACAGTGCCCACAGGCTTATTGGGCAGATCATGGCCTGGAATCTGCATCTGGAAAGGATGCAAAAGCAGTTGCAAATCATGCAGGACGAGATGGCCACCATGCAGCAGGGAATGAAGGACATGATTGATGTTTTGGGGAGAATCTAATACCCCTTTTCCAGTTCAAAGCATCAATCATGTCCTTCATTCCCCTTTTGATATGCTATTTTTTCCAAATTTGAGAGGCCAAATTTTGAAGATGCACATGGTGTGTCAACATGTGCTATGTGCCATCAGGGGATCTCAATGTACGCATTTTGGGTTTGCAACCCCTTCATCATAATGCTAGTAGGTGAGAGGAAGGGGTTTCACACACAAAACACGTCCATTGATTC
The DNA here is from genome assembly GCA_028564925.1 of Lithobates sylvaticus. NCBI lineage: Eukaryota > Metazoa > Chordata > Amphibia > Anura > Ranidae > Lithobates > Lithobates sylvaticus. Next base: position 428,926,221 of record CM053027.1, read on the forward strand.
CCCATGATGGAAGATAGCACATGTTGACATTACCCATTTTGAAGTTCAATTGGTGTGCATCTTTAAAATTTGGCTTCTACTGTACATGGGTGTTTTGTAAGTTCCATACTTTTAGATGGTGTAAATATTTTGTTTTTAATAAAAAATGTTTAATCTGTTTTTAACCTTGTTTTAATAATTTTTTGCAAAAAAACTAAAAAAAATATGGGATTCACCCAAAAAAAAAAATGTTTGAAAAAAAAAAATATGGGATTCACCCCAAAAAAAAAAAAAAAAAGGAGAAAAAAAAAAAAGGTTGGGATGTGCACTATAATAAACCAAAAAAATTTGCACTAATGAAACAATGTGTGTGGCTTCTTCTTTTTCAATACTGCCAATTTGATCCAAAAATGTGGGGGTACATTGACAAAAAGGGCTTATTTACTAAAGTCCCACAAAAAGTATTTCACGAGAAGAAGTGCAATAGGAGAACATAGAAAACAGACCAACAGAAAAGCAAACAATACGAAAAACACATTTTTAAGGTAAAAATAAATGTATTTATTTGGTAAAAAAGAAAGTAATTTTTAAGGGTCTGCTGCCATTGCAATGGCCCCCCTACCATTAAAATAGGTAACATATCTGTCCTGCACTTGCTGTGCTGATTGGGGGGCCAAGCCAAGACGGCTATGATCCAGCCCTGTCATCTCGGGGTCAACTCCGGCCTCAGGTCCAATAGGTAGCATGTAGCTGGCCGAATGCTTGCGTAGATAATTATGCTGTACGCAGCAGCTCAGAATAATTGTGTTCAGTTTGTACTCTGCCAGATGTAGAGAAGTTAAAAACAAACGGAAACGGTTGGCCATAATGCCGAAGGCATTTTCAACCACCCTTCTTGGCCAACCGAAAATTAAAAACCCCCCTCTCAGGGGTGAGGGATCTTTGGGGAAATGGCCTCATCAGGTGTTCACCCAGACCAAACGCCTCATCTGCAATAAAAACAAAGGGGAGTCCCTCCACATTCTCCACATCTGGTGGCAGCTCCAGGCCACCAGTCTGGAGACGACGGCAGAACTCCGTCTGGTTAAAGACTCCTCCATCAGACATCCGGCCGTTTTTCCCCACATCAACATAAAGGAAGTCATATTGTGCCGACACCACCGCCATCAACACAATACTATTGAACCCCTTATAGTTCCAATAGTAAGACCCCGAATGGGGTGGGGGCACAATTCTGACATGTTTGCCGTCAATCGCCCCTCCGCAGTTGAGAAAGTCCCAACGGGCAGCAAACTGGGAAGCCACAGTCTGTCATTCCTGTGGCATGGAAGGACACTGTGGAGTCAAACAGAAAGATACAATTATAAGTAAATACAAGCCAAAACCCCAAAATAAATACAAGAAATTAACAAACAATTTTGAGCAACATATGTATTTTTTTAAGTAGTCCTTTAAAAAATATAAAATCGGAAAGATAAGGGCCAATTCTCTGATTGATGACCCCTCTGATGGCCCAGAGAAGATAATAATGGGGATGTGGGTGGGGAGTAATTAATTCTAAAAGGCCACACAGTACACATGAACAGAATTTAACCAGGTGGGGGGGGGGAATTAATTATAAGGCCACACAGTACACATGAACAGAATTTAACCAGGTGGGGGGGGATTAATTATAAGGCCACACAGTACACATGAACAGAATTTAACCAGGTGGGGGGGGGGGGGGGGGGGGAATTAATTATAAGGCCACACAGTACACATGAACTGAATTTAACAAGGTGGGGGGGGGATTAATTATAAGGCCACACAGTACACATGAACAGAATTTAACCAGGTGTGGGGGGGGGGGGTTCATTATAAGGCCACACAGTACACATGAACATAATTTAACCAGGTGGGGGGGGATTAATTATAAGGCCACACAGTACACATGAACTGAATTTAACAAGGTGGGGGGGGGGGGAATTAATTATAAGGCCACACAGTACACATGAACAGAATTTAACCAGGTGGGGGGGATTAATTATAAGGCCACACAGTACACATGAACATAATTTAACCAGGTGGGGGGGATTAATTATAAGGCCACACAGTACACATGAACTGAATTTAACAAGGTGGGGGGGGGGGAATTAATTATAAGGCCACACAGTACACATGAACAGAATTTAACCAGGTGGGGGGGATTAATTATAAGGCCACACAGTACACATGAACAGAATTTAACCAGGTGGGGGGGGGGGGATTAATTATAAGGCCACACAGTACACATGAACAGAATTTAACCAGGTGGGGGGGGGGGGTTAATTATAAGGCCACACAGTACAGATGAACAGAATTTAACCAGGTGGGGGGGGGGGGAATTAATTATAAGGCCACACAGTACACATGAACTGAATTTAACAAGGTGGGGGGGATTAATTATAAGGCCACACAGTACACATGAACAGAATTTAAAAAAGAGGGGCAAGGGGGGTGAAAGGGAAAAAAAGGAAAGGTATTGACACGATAAGGAGCTATGGGTAGCTGCTCACCCCGGGTTTAGATAGAAAAAGAAAAGGTTCTCCCTGTGTGGTGGGGTTTTTAGGCAGCGATAGGTCTGATACAAGTTATCAAACCAGTAGGTTTAGTGAGAGACCAATGCCATCCAGATCAAATTTTAGAAAGTTTATTCAAATTTAGAAATAGAGTGACACATAAAAAGATGTAAAACACAAGCCCATACAACATAAAAAATACAGATACAGTACACAAAATATAATAGGCTAACAGATAGCACCTGACCCCTCAACTGATATTGTCAGAAGTGGTGGTTTTATAAGATGTGACCAAAAATTTACTGACGCGTTTCGACCTGTTGTTTATATCGGTCTTCCTCGGAGTGTTTTTTGGTCTATTGAGATAAAAGAGACAATGTAACAACAACTACTCTGTTAAGTATTTCTATGTGTTGCACTTATGTCCATATATATTTTTATCATCAATATAGTTACCAGTATATGTGTAGTGTCTGTGGTAGTCCTCTGTATGGGTACTCATAAAAATCCCGTCATCCTTCCCGGTGGCTTCCAAGTATGACTCCCACTGGTGGATCAGGGCATAGCAGGTTGTCCAGGCCGTATGTGGCTTACGAAGAGTCACACTTGAGACTGACCCGCCAGAGAGGAACCCCAGGATGGCCCACCGGGGGATACGGCAAGAGGGGGGGGGGGGGAAGAAGGGAAAAGGGGCCAGCAATGGAACACCCGCAGCTACGGACTCCTGGAAAATACCAAGAAATCATTCATAGGCACAATTACGAAAGCATAATATAGGGAAAGGGGGCTTTCATATTCTAGGGAGAAGTCCCTAGTTTCAATGTACAAAGGTACTATTGTGTTTAAGAGATGGTATCATTAGTGTCATACTCCTGGTGATCAGAGTGAACTTCATATGTAAGGTGAAGCCCTTTCTCTAACAGATTATATATTTGTAGTTAGATGTTAAATTTATGAAGAGTTAAATCATAAATTAGAGGGAAGTCTCAGAGATAGGGAAGGGTGTGAAGTGCAACGTGCATGGGGCAATAGTGACGGGAATGTATGACGGGAGGGGAAAGGGGGGGGGGAAAGGGGGGGGGGAGGGGAAAGGGGGGGAGGAGGGGAAGGGGGGGGGGATGGGAAGGGAGGAAGGGGATGGGGAGGGAAAGGAGGAGGGGGATGGAGAGGGGAAGGGGGGGGGAAGGAAAAGTGGTGGGGGGAAGGGGAAAAAAGGGAAGGAAAGGGGGGGTGATGAAAGCAGTACAATGGAGCTGTTAAGATACATTTTAGTTATAAGAAAGGGACTAGGCTATGGGTGTTTATGGGCCCAAGATTCCATGCTGGGGAGGTTGGTGCAAGCAAATATGCATGTAGGCCACTAAAGAAGAAATTCCAACGCAATTTCTAAGTGAACCGCCCAAAAAAAAAACAATAATACAATTTCTAAATGCATGCATGAATAGGGGACATTCATAGAATAGTCCTATCATGGTAATGAGTTAATGATGAAATTGATGCACTACATTAGCAAACATACAAGACATATGTAATTTTAAAGGAGAAAACTTACCTTAATGTATTCCTCCTGCAGGACGTGAATAATGGCAGAACAGGTCTTTGGAATAATGATCCCCAGAGCCTGGGGGGAGATGCCTGTCGTGAACTTGAAGTCCTGCAAGCTTCTCCCCGTCGCCAAGTAATGCAACATGGCCACTAGCCTCTGCTCCGCAGTGATGGCTTGCCGCATGCAGGTATTCTGCCTGCTGATAAAAGGGGACAGCGAAGCCAACAGGCGGTGAAAAATGGGGTCCGTCATCCTGAGATAATTCCTGAAATCATCAGGATTATTCTCACGGATCTCACGGAGCAAAGGCATATGTGAGAATTGGCCACGCTGGCGCAGCCAATTCTTGGTCCATGAACTCCTCCTCACCCTGTTCATGGACTGGACTCGGGCCAAAGTGTTAACCGCAACACCGAGCCCCTGCAAAGCACGAACTCGTTCCCGAGTACGTCCACACTCCATGGCTTCAAAACGGTCGGCTGATCAAACAAAAAACTTAACAGAACGCACTGAAGAACAGCAAGGCCTATGAAGAACGACCTGAAGAACAGGAGTGAGCGGACCAGAATGGCCTGAGAACAGGTACGAACTGATCCACACGCACTGAAAGACAGATACAAACCTCACAAGCACAAACTGAACGGCAGAAAACGAGCAAATTAAGCAGAAGTCTGAGAAGCGCGAATCGGTTCTAGCCAAACGTCAACTAACACGAGATACACACGAGATTAGTTAACGGTGCCCAAAGGATCTTGAGCTTCCTTTTTATAGTCCCGTCGTACGTGCTGTACGTCATTGCGTGAACCGCCGGACTTTTAGCGTGATCGTGTGTGGTCAAGTCCGTTCACTTTCAAGTCCGCCGAAGCCCAGCTGGAAAGTCCGGTGGATTGTTCGCTGGACTAGGTCCGGCGGACAAAGTCCCTTCGTGTGTACGCGGCATAAGAGTTGATATGGGAAAAACGTGTCTCCTCTCCACTGATGCTTTATCCCAATCCTTGTTTTACTAAAAACCCCAATTTTTCAAAAAACATTTGTCATTGGGACAGAATCCATGCCATTTTTCTCAATGATTTTCATCCATATTGCCGGGACCAGACATTACATTAAAACCGCAAGCAGTTTGAAATGACTATTTTTCCGTTACAAATGTCATTTTATGCAGGGAATGTTCTAAACACGGAAAACATGCGCCACTTCACAGGCATACTATAGACACCCCCAGGCACGATATTTAAAGGAATATTTCACTTTTTTTCCTTCACTTTAAGCGTCATTAAAATCAGTGCTCCCAAAAAAAACTGACGTTTTTGAAACTTTTTTTGATACATGTCCCCTGGGGCAGGACCCTGGTCCCCAAACCCTTTTTAGGACAATAACTTGCATATTAGCCTTTAAAATTAGCACTTTTGATTTTGAACGTTCGAGTCCCATAGACTTTAATGGGGTTCTAAGGTCCGTTTGCAGGTTCTGGTTCGAACCGAACCGGGGGGTGTTCGGCTCATCCCTAGTGGAGAGGGACAATCAGGCAGATGCCCCCGGAGACTGAAAAGTAAGTATTAGGGTTCTGAAATAAAGGGGTACAATCAACACTAATGCTATGTTTCATTCATGGGTGGAGGGTACTGGGCTGAATGATCTACTGGTTGCTCAGAGGAGGGAAGTTCAGAGTCTAACTTGGGGTTAGAGATGAGAGGTTCATATTTCAGAGAATTCCTCAGAAGAGGGGTCCAGTGTATAGATCAGGGGATCCTCAGAGGGGGGGTTCCAGCATTCAGGGGTTTCTCAAAGGGGGAATGATGTTCTGGTTCCTCAGAGGAGGTACTCGTTAACTGGTTCCATAGGAGGGATCCAGAGCCCAGATGGTGGTTACCCAAGAGGGGAATATCATATGTATGGAGAGATCCACCGCTCCAGGATGATCCACCCAAACTCAATCCCACAGCTGGTCCTATGGTTAGAGAACCCAGGTGCAGGCACGGCACAAGCTGATGAAGATGCAAATTAAGGACTCTGGACGGCCGCACTCCAAGAAAAATTCAAAAGCCTTTATTGGTAAAATATGGAATCACACAAAAATAGGTCACAGCAAAGCAAGAAAATAGCTAATGCATTTCACACTACCAAGAGTGCTTACTCATAGGGGAATATCATATACTGGTTCTTTAGGGGGGCCAGATTAGGGGTTCTCCACCAGAAGATGGAATCATCTACTGGTTCTTTAAAGGGAGGTCCAGATCCGGGATTTCTCAGAAGGCCCAGCACCAGGGGGGAGGAGTGACACCATGTTTTACTGCACCAGGTGACACCAATCCTAATGACACTACTGCCCATGTGTAGGGATAGGAACCAGCTAAGTTTAGCAGAGGGAGAAAGAGGAGGCGGCACACAGCTCACACCAAACATACCCCCTGTCCGGTCCTTGGAGAACATCAGGCGGTGTGCATGTGATCGGAGCAATGCCACTGTCCTGGAGGGATTATCTGGTGGTATGCTGTGGCACGGATCCGGTAGTGGACAGAGTCCCTGGGGTGTAGGGCTATGAGCACTGGACGCCCCCAACACCGAGGTGATTCCAACCCACATAGCTGAACTCCTAGAGTGATGTGCCTGATCTGTGTATAGAGAAGAGCCAGGGAGTAAGAGTTGGGTGCAAGTGGAGGAAGGAGAGAGAAAGTGTCTGCTCGGGCTGTACATGTTGAAGCTGGTTTCCTGGATGAGGACAGCGAAACAGAACAAGAGGGGCTTGCTAGTCCTGACAATGCCCGGATCAGCCCACAGTTATTGACCGAAGTGGTGAAAGCCTTACGGAAGATCCTTTTCCAAAAGCTGGCCGGAAACTTCAGGGGACCTCAGTGAAGGAGCCAATTGAGCGTCCCGGAGAAAAACTGCGCTCCTAACCTAAGAAGAAGTTAAAACAGAAGTCTCATACCAATCTCCCTCTTCCTGTTCCTAAAAGTGAGTCCCCAGGAAAGGGGAGACGGCCATGGGAGATTAATGCACACCTCTCTGGCAGAGCAGGAAAACAAACTTTTCTGCCACCAACGAAGCCAGTTAGGGCCCAGACTGAAGGGTCACAAGCAAGAGATCTGCCAAAGAATTTGGCAGGGCCATCTCCAATAGTCTCCCTTCAGGTGGAGGGGATTTACACTCAAGCACTGCTAGACACTAGACAAGTTACATTGCTATATAGGGAGTTGTACGACCTACACCTAAAGCATATCCCTTTGTGTAAGTTAGAAGAGCTGGAGATCTGGGGTATAAGTACCCAGAAGTGCCCATATGATGGATATATCCCCATCATTGGCTGGGAAGCCAGAAACATTTGACACTTTGGCTGCTGTTTGCCCTCGACCTCCTGGGGCAGGAAGAAATTCCTTGTTGTTCATAACTAACACTAATCTTGTCAGAAGGTTACTTACCCCGTTGGCTGTAGAAGGTGCTTGTCACGTACCTGGTGGTGCGAGCCCGAGATTGCAGGGAGAGGCCTCCCTTGCGTCTCCCACTTCTGGTCCCCTGGTGTGGGGACAGGAGAGCCAGAAGTGAGGAGGAGCACGGGTGCCTGGCAGGATCAACAGACCGGTAGGGTAGTCAAGTCAGCAGGCGGACACGGTGGAAGTCTGGATAGCAGGGAAGGCCGGATACAGACTGATGAGCAGGAAACAGGTTAGCAGAGCTGGCGGGATCTTTAGCAAGCAGGCTCACAGGTAAACTGGATAGCAGAGCTGGCAGGATCTTTGGCAAGCAGGCTCACAGGTAAACCGGATAGCAGAGCTGGCAGGATCTTTGGCAAGCAGGCTCACAGGTAAACTGGATAGCAGAGCTGGCAGGGTCTTTGGCAAGCAGGCTCACAGGTAAACCGGATAGCAGAGCTGGCAGGATCTTTGGCAAGCAGGCTCACAGGTAAACCGGATAGCAGAGCTGGCAGGATCTTTGGCAAGCAGGCTCACAGGTAAACTGGATAGCAGAGCTGACAGGAACTGGACAACGGCTTGGCAAGCAGGTTCACAGGTAAACTGGATAGCAGAGCTGACAGGAACTGGACAACGGCTTGGCAAGCAGGTTCACAGGTAAACTGGATAGCAGAGCTGACAGGAACTGGACAACGGCTTGGCAAGCAGGTTCACAGGTAAACTGGATAGCAGAGCTGACAGGAACTGGACAACGGCTTGGCAAGCAGGTTCACAGGTAAACTGGATAGCAGAGCTGACAGGAACTGGACAACGGCTTGGCAAGCAGGTTCACAGGTAAACTGGATAGCAGAGCTGACGGGAACAGGAAGCAGGAAACAGAACCACTGAATGGGCTGGAGACAGGCAGGTGATCAGGTTCGTTTACAGGAATCAGACTGCAGACAGGACAGAGACCTTGCAGGGAACCAGAGTTCATTAAGGAAGCCAGGTAATGGAATCCAACTGGAAGCAAGGTACAGTGGGTCAGGCAGGAGGATGGTCAAACAAGCCGGGGTCGGGTACAGGCAGAAAGCTGGATAGTCTATGGCAAGCCGGGTCAGAGGAACAGATATAACGGGATCAGATTTAGTACACCACAACGCTGTAGAGCAGACAGCAAAGACCGTCTGCCCAGGTCAGGCTTAAATAGGCCGGCTGGTGTTAACTAGGGCGCGCGCCCGTCTCCCTGTGCGCGGTTGTACACGTGTACGCGCCCGGGCGCGCATGCGCATGCGCAGTGGAATCTGAGGGCCGGGACGGCCCGGGTTTAAGTTTCTGGCAGGATCTTCATGACAGTGCTACTGTGAATAAAATTCATCCTTAACTGAGGCAAGCTTTTCAATGGGTATTGCAGGAACAAAGAGCACCGGCAGAAGGAGTGGGAAGGCTATGGCGATTGGATACTCAAGATAGAGTGTTACAACTGGGAGAGAGGACCTGCATGAAGGCTACCGTTAAACTGTCATGGGACTACTTGGATCCCTATGTGGTGTTGGAAGCTGATCCATTGGAGGAAGATATGGGAATAGAACTGGTCCCAGAGATTGTGCCTACTAGGGCATTGTTGAGAAGTGGGGGAAGAATTTATGTCAGTGTCCGGAATGCCACTAGTCAGCCAGTCAGCCTGAAACTGCGGATGTTAATTGAGAAAGTTAGTGCGGCTACCCCAGTGACAGCGGACAACTTGGTCCAGAAGGTAAATGATAAAAAGCCTTCCTTCTGGTGTCCCACTCTGTCCCCAATATGGGAAGAGAAGATTAGGGCTCAGTTAGCCAGATGAGAGCAGATGTTTTCCAAGAATGATTTTGATATGGGATGTGCCAAGTGTGCCCAATACCGAATTCGGCTGAGCGAAGATGAGCCTTTGAGAGAGAGCTTGACGGATCCCTTTGAGTGACTTAGAAGATCTCTGAGAGCAGTTGGCCAAATTAAAGAAGACTGGAGTCATTAGAGAGTCCAGGAGTCCTTATGCGTCTCCTATTGTAGTAGTGCGCAAGAAGAATGGGTCTCTTCGGATGTGTATCGACTATAGAGCTTTGAACCAAAGAACCATCCCTGATCAGTACACCACACCTCGCAAAGAAGATGCCTTGCAAAGCTTATCTGGAGCCAAATGGTTCAGTGTGTTGTACCTGAAGAGTGGATACTAGCAGATACCTATGAATCTGAGGGGTCGAGAGAAAACATCTTTCACTAGCCCATTAGGATTCTTTGAATTCAATCCCATGCCACAGCGGTTAATGGGGACCCTAGCTACCTTCCAGAGGTTGATGGAGAACTCGGTGGGCGACATGAATTTGATGTGCTTGTGTGCTTGGATGATATTATTGTCTTTGGCAAGACATTGGAGGAGCACGAAGCCCGACTTGAGAGAGTTTTTCAGAGGTTGCATGCCGAGGGATTAAAGCTGTCACTTGAGACAGATGGGTAGGCAGGACGTGAGGACGTAGGGCGGGGATGCATTACAGAGGGAGGGGCGGGACCTAGGGAAAGACGGCCAGACGGAGCGGAGGAAGTGTACGCCGGGTGAGAGACGACGTGACACACGCGGATGAAGCCCAGCGCTGGAGAGAAGTGCGGGATCCGGCTAAGCGGGGACACAGAGACGCTCGCTATGGACAACAACACTGAAGCAGCAGCCGGATCAATGGGAGCGGGTCCTCGCTCTCCCCCCCACTAGTTACCCTCATCTCCCCACACCTCACCTTGCTGCCTGTAGGGCACCGACTTGCGTAGAAGAACAAGCGAAAGGTAACACTGGCCAGCTACAGCATAAACAGAGAGGAAAAACATCATGGAAGGGTAAGACCCCATTAAAGGGGAGAAAATTAAAATAAAACGCTGTTCCAAGAGGGGTAAGTGAACTCTCCTTATCTGAAACTTCATGGATGAATAACTGTAAAGTCAATGGATAAATATTGAGTACAGACACACCAGTAGCAATCACGGAAAAAGCTGAAAGCAATTACCAATACCATTTCCACAATGAGAAGAAGGGGGAAGGTGACTTGTAAATATCCGAGGAGAGAGGGGGGGAGAGGGAAGGAGGAGGAACAATCGCCTCTATCATTGGGGGAGTAAAGGAAACAATTTTGAACAGTGTAAATGTTGGGTTTCATCGTGCGGAGGAGTAGACGAGTTTCATAACCTGATGCCTGTTTTGTTTCTTTCCCTCTTGGTTTTCTTCGCCTTAAACACTGCATTAACTATATAAGTGGGCCTCAGAAATATAGAGGACAGAATAAGGGAAAGGGGAGAGGGAGAGACCCCACGCTGGTTTGGGGGGCCCCCCTATTCTTGCTTCGTCCTTTTCCCTCCCTGCACCCCCACGGGGATCCCCCCCGCCTCCCCCAGTTTGAGTCTCTGAGTCTGTAAAGGAGGAGGAGTGGGAGAGAGAGAAAGGAGGGAAGGAATACTGGAAGTACAAATGGAAAAAGTGCAATATGTGAACTAGAAACTGGTATGTACATTTTGTCTTATATGCTCTCTACATATAACTGGGTCCAACGGCCGACACCTCATAAGTAATTTAGGGAACATACATCTTCCAACATATGTACATTGAGGACCATGAACAGGTCCAGGTCCAAGGTTGCTGTATAAAGAACTGTAACCCAAGTAATACCTAGTTACTAGGAGAACCGTGGGTTAGATATATACATCCCGCTCAGAGTAGTGCCAATGAAGAGGCCGGATCTAGAGCTGTGGTAATTGAGACCTATACACAGTCGATTTTCTACGATTGTTGTCCACCCCTTGTCTTGATTTTCCTTTTTTTAGTATGAAAGGTAGAACCACCAAAGGAGTGGAACCTAAAACACAGAAAGAAAGAGCTAATACTAATACTAGTACAATTAAACAATACCTGGTCCAGGGACTGAGCCCCAAAAGTCCAATCATGGAAAAACAATCAACGAAACAGGGGAAGAAGAAGGAGGCGAATAAAAGAAGGGAGGAAATTCCTGAGGCTTTGGGAGTAAGCACTAGTACAGAGAATGAAATAGACAGTAGTAGGATGGAGGAACAGGGGGAGAGTGCCCAACCGCTAACCAGGACAATGCTGGCAGATATGCTGATGAAAATGGAAAAATCAATCAAAAATGAAATAGTAGCACTAAGAATGGATTTAACACACTTGCTGACCCGAGTAGAGGAGGTGGAAAATAACGCAGACAGACATACACATGAAATAGCTGACCTTAAAGACCAACTTAGAACGATTAAGGTAAATCAAAGGAGGTCCCTGTATAAACTCGAGGAACAGGAAAATCAAAGCAGAAGGCAGAATCTAAGAATACGATCCCTTCCAGAAGAAAATGGGGAAGATCTCAGAAAGACGATAAAGGAACTATTTAATCCGCTATTGAATAAAAGCCCAGAATGGGAATTGAAAATCGAGAGGATACACAGAGTCAGGAAACCCCAACACATACCAATAGACTCCCCCAGAGATATTTTGGTCAGATTCCAGAATTACGGAGAAAAGACAGAGATATGGTCTAACTTGAGAGGAAAACCCCCCCTAAAAGTCGGGGGAGTAGAACTTCAGATCTTCCTAGACCTGTCACCGGAAACATTGGCCAGGAGACGGTTACTCAGACCACTGTTATGCCAGATGCGGACAGATAATGTAAAATATAGCTGGGGGTTCCCGGCGTCCCTGATAGGATATAAAGAAGGCAGATCAGCAAGGCTAAGATTTCCTTAAGAATTAACTGAATTCTGTAGAATCTTAGATATACAAATAATAGAAATTCCAGAATGGTTGGAGAGGGAGAGTCTGAAGTGAGAAAGGGGGGAGGGGTGTGAGACACACTCTGAAAAGTACGCGATTTCCCGCTTTCCTTTTTTTTTTTGCTTCCTCTCCCTCTCTCTCTTTGGCTGTAAGAGGGAGGTCAACGGTGGGACATTGGCCGCAGAGTTGGTTGGTTTTGCAGGTGGGACGGGGTGGGGGTGGTGGGAGGGGGGGGAGGAAGAGAGGGGAGTTGTTTGAGACCTGGGCGGAGGTCCTCTCTGTCTTAGGGACCATTCTGCCCCCCCCCCCGCTGCTTGGGGGGGAGAGGGGTAGAGTGGGGAAGGAGGTCCGAGCCTAACCTCTGAGAAGGAAGCCCAGAGGCGGAGAGGAATATTTCTGACCCGCCAATGGTCTGGAGGTCAATATTGATCAGGAGAAAGGGGGAGGGAGAGAGGGGAAGGGGGGAGGGGGGCGTAGAGCAGGGGGGGAGGGAGGAGGGAGAGGGTGGGATAGGAAAGAGGGGAGGGGAGAGGGGAAGGAGGGGGGTGGGATAGGAAAGAGGGGAGGGGGGAGGGTAAGGAGGGGGAGGGAAAAAGGGGGAGTCTCTCTCTAAGAAATAAAAAGAAAAAGGAAAGTCCCAGATTAAGTTTTTAACATATAATGTCCGGGGTTTGAACAATCCCGCCAAAAGACATAAAATATTAAAAGAGCTCAAACAGCACCAGGCAGATATAGTGTTCATCCAGGAAACCCATCTTTTCCAAGGATCCAATATAAAATTATATTCTAAAAAATACCCTACCTGGGTATATGCGGATTCAACTACTAGAAAAGCCAAGGGAGTGGCGATAGGATTTTCCGAGGGACTACGGTTCAGAGAGGAAGAGAGATTAGTAGATCCAGAAGGGTGGTTTCTCCTCTTGAGAGGACACATAGGGGATACACAAGTCACCCTGGGAAATATATATGCACCAAATAAAAAGCCATCGGAGTATATGAAGAAGATGATACATATTCTTACCAACTTCAGACAAGGGATGGTTATAATAGCAGGAGATCTGAACTTGTGCATGAATCCGGATGAGGATAGTACGTCCCGTGCACGGGAGACGGGAAGTGTACTGATGAAACAATTGAAAAAACTGCTCCACCAAAACCAATTGGTAGATGTTTGGAGAACTATGAATCCAAAAAAACGGGATTACACTTTCTTCTCCCCCGCACACGGGACGTATACACGTATTGATTACATATTTGCAGACCATAATACACTGTCAAAGGTCACTGAAGCCCATATAGAGATCTCTACACTCTCAGATCACGCACCAGTCACGATCACTATAGAAGAACTCAAGATATTTAAACCGCGTTCTAATTGGCGACTAAATGAAGCGCTCCTTGCTGAAAAGCAAGATATCGATAAAATACAGGAAGAATTAACTTTTTTTTTTTTAAATAACGAATCAAAAGATATATCAGATTCTACACTTTGGGAATCGCATAAGGCATACATTAGGGGTATCTTTATTGCAATGGGTTCAGGGAAAATAAAAGAAAGAACAAATAAAATTAAAAAGGTATCGGAAGAAATATTTAGATTAGAGCAACTCCACAAGAACTTAGATGGCCAACATCAGGATATGTATCATCGCCTTATAATAAAAAGAGAAGAACTAAAAGACATACTGACGCAAGATACAAAAAGGGTTTTTAATGCAATCCTGAAAGATAAATACGTTTGGGGCAATAAAATCGGAAAACATCTAGCCAAAACTTTAAAGAAGAAAAAAGCCAGGAACTATATTGAAAAAATTCGTAATAAACAAGGCGATCTGGGTTTTAAGTCCAAGGGTATTGCAGAGGTCTTCCAGCACTATTATAAAACCCTATATAATGTGAACAAAGGGAATATAGATACGGAAAAAAAAAAAAAATAATAATAGAATTCCTAAAGAATTCAGGGATTACCCGAAAATCCCCAGAAGAAAGGATAGACCTGGAGGCCCCCATTTCAGAAAGTGAGCTCCTTTGTGCCATTGCAGATACAAAGTCTGGAAAAAGTCCGGGACCGGACGGATTCCCGATTTTGTATCTCAAAAGATTCAGTAAGACCTTGGTGCCAAGATTATGCAGATACTTTAACGGATTGGGTGGAGAATACGGACTGAGTCGAGATGCACAGAAAGCCTTAATAACCCTTATTTTGAAAGAGGGGAAGGACAATAGCTGTTGCTCAAGCTTTAGACCGATATCTTTACTCAACTCTGATACAAAACTATATGCAAAAATCCTTGCAAATAGGCTAAAAAATCTTATGAACGATTTGATTCATGTAGATCAGGTAGGCTTTGTCACCTCCAGGGAAGGATGGAATAATGGTATCAGAACGCTATTATTACTACAAAAAGTAAAAACAGATGGGCCCCCAGGTCTTTTCCTGTCGATAGATGCCGAGAAGGCATTCGACAGGGTAGACTGGGGGCTCATGATGGAAACTTTAAAGTATATAGGCTTAGGGACCAGGATGCTCCAGAGAATCGGAGTTCTCTATGAAAACCCAACCGCAACAATAAAAATCAATGGGGACCATTCAGCCCCCTTTTCTATGAGCAATGGGACAAGACAGGGTTGTCCCCTGTCCCCGCTGTTATTTGTTCTTTCATTAGAACCATAGTTGGCAACCATTAGATCGGATATTAACATAAAAGGAATTAAAGTAGGGGACACCGAACATAAGAAAGCAGCGTTCGCAGACCATCTATTGTTTTACGTGTCGGAACCCAAGACATCAATGCCAAAATTACTCGAGGTATTAAAAAGATATAGAGAGGTATCGAACTTTAAAATAAATGTTAATAAGTCAGAAATCTTAAATATAAATATAGGGAAAAAAGACGCTCTTGTGCTACAAAGAGAGTTTCAGTTCCCATGGAAAAAAAGGGGTTAAAATACCTAGGGATCAAACTAGCAAATTCTATAGAAAAGTTATATAGTGAGAATTTTATCCCGCTATTAGACAAAATAAGAAATGAAATCAAAAAGATTCACTATAGGCCCCTTTCCTGGGTAGGTAGAATAAATACGGTGAAAATGCTGCTTCTTCCCAAAATTACCTATAAGTTCTATATGATCCCAATCCCCCTTCCTGATTACTACTTTCAAACCCTAACATCTATCGTAAATAAGTTCCTTTGGCAAAAAAAGAAACCCAGGATATCACGAAACATCTTGAAACAAAATAAAGATCAGGGGGGCCTTGGGGTCCCGGACATAAAAAAGTACTATCACGCGGTAATACTCTCAAGAGCTGTAGAATGGTCACGGAAGGAAAGTCAAAAACAATGGGTGCACCTAGAAAAAGACATAAGTGAATTGGATTTAACAGTGGCGATTTGGAGCCCACTGAAATTTAGGGACTTGGGAGTAAATACACAAAGAATCACTAGGCACGTGTTTAAGATTTGGGATTTAGTTCACAAGCAACACAGTTGGAGTTACAACTCACCACTAATGACATTAAAAAATAATGATTATTTCCCCCCGGGAAAAAAAGAGATAGGGGGACATTGGATAGGAGAAATCACACAATTAGGCGAGTTGATAGAGAAAGGGAAAATAAAATCACGGTTAGAAATACAACAGAATATAGCACATATAAAGTTAAACGAATGGCGCTACCTCCAGCTGACAAACTTCGTAGGGAAACTCCCACATCCAATTAGAACGAAGGATAATTATACACCCTTGGAGAAAATATGTGTAGCAAAAGGGGTAAAAAAAAAAGATACATCCCACCTATACAAAATGCTTCTCGCAGAAGGTCGACCGGAGGTACCCCCATTCTTCACAAAATGGGGAAATGAATTGGATTCACACGGATATAAACATAATTTTAAAAAAATACTGAAGCTAACACATAGAACAGCGACGGACAGTAGAACCGCGGAAACAAATTATAAATGTCTTTCAAGACGGTACATTACACCGAATAGAAAATTTAAGTTTCAGCCTGGGAACTCGCAAGATTGTTGGAGAGGATGTGGTCAACGGGGTACAATGGCCCATATTTGGTGGGAGTGTCCAAAAATCAGGGAATATTGGAAAGTTGTTTTGGACCTTATAAATAAAATCGCTGGCATTAAAATAAAGGATGACCCCTGGATATGTCTATTCCATAATACATCAGATTCAATAAAAATATATGTGAAGACCTTAATCCCGCATATGCTGAACGCCGCAAAGGCACTGATCCCTAGGAGGTGGCAACAAGAGCAACCACCGACGGATTTAGAGTGGGTAGGAAAGATGGGTGAGATCTATCATTTGGAAAACCTTAGATATAACAGTGAAGAGGAGGGAGAGGATGCCATGATTAAATGGAAATGCTGGCAGGACTTTAAACAAACCTGGAGGTACGCTGAAATAATAACTTAATCAGGGAAAGACCAGATAATGTAAAATATAAGGTTAAAGTTAGGGGACTAATGAGAGAGACTCCGAGGGTGGGATGGGGAAGGGGAAGGGGGGAGGGAGGAAATTAGGATGATTGGAATCCAATAAAGATGTTAAGGAAAGATAAGGGGAATATGTCCTTGACGTAGATGAATATTTCTTTTTTTTTAATTATATATATATTTATATCTTTTCCAATAAAAATGAAAGTTCCACAATGATGATTATAACGTAAGAGATATAAATGAATGTTAAATTGAACAAAAAATCTCTTAAATGTTTTTTGATGTGGAAAAAAGAAGAAAAAAAGAAAATAAATAAAGCTGTCACTTGAGAAGTGTAATTTCTACCAGACTTTAGTTCTGTATCTAGGACATGTGGTCTCAGCTGAGGGAGTAGCCACGGACCTGCAAAAGCTGGAAGCGGTTACTTCTTGGCCCGACCAAGTACAGTTACTGAACTGAGATCATTCCTGGGATTCTGCTCCTATAATAGGAGATTTGTGAAGAACTTTGCGTTCTCGTGGTTCGGAAGAGCCTCGATACTAAAAATGACAATCCTCCCCAGACTGTTATACTTTTTCAACGCATTACCCATACATATACCTAATGCCTTTTTCACCAAACTACTCACCATCCAAAGAAGTTTTCTATGGGCAAACAAAAGACCCAGAACAAACTTCAGTACCCTAACCTGGCCCAAGAATCAGGGAGGTATCGGCCTTCCTGAATTTAAAAAATACTATCAGGTCTCCCACATATCCAGAATCATCGATTGGCACTGTCATGGTCAAGTAAAAGACTGGGTACAACTAGAACACCTACATAACAAACAGCAAGTATTTTACTATCCCTGGTCCGTACATTCCAAATCCACCAAGGACATCACGCACCCACTGGTAGCAAATACCCTCAATATCTGGCATAAACTTGCCACAAAACACGAATTGGCCACCATACCAGGCCCGCTGACCCCATTAACCAATAACCCAGACTTCCCACCAGGTCTGAACCACAAATTACTTCCATCTCCAGGCCATAACTCAAAACTCTTAGTCACTCATTGTATGAGTGGAAACAAAATCAAATCCCTGGAAACACTTAAAACAGAATTTGGAGACGCTTTTTCAAATAACTGGTTCTACCTACAGGTTAAAGATTTTCTCATCAACAACAAAAACAAATCCTCATTCTTTCAAAGACTTACTCCTTTAGAAAACATATGCCTTAAAGGCTCACAAACCACTAATACAACCTCTCTAGCATATACATGGTTATCCTACCCACCTAGCTAGGGCAGAAACAAACACAAAGAAAGATGAGAGAATGAACTTGGCTTTATAATAGGCAATACACAATGGGAAAAGGCCTGTATCTTTGCACACAAATGCTCACTCAGCACAAGGTACCAAGAAATCTCATACGAACTCCTCACGCAATGGTACATAACACCAGTTAAGACTAGCCTGCAGCCTCAGATTTGTGCTGGCGCTGCGGAAACGACACAGGAACCCTTTTGCATTTATGGTGGGAATGTCCCCCAATCCCTGACTACTGGAACCAAATTATTAGATGGATTAAACACATCACAGATACTAAAATTATTCTAGACGCAGCTGCCTGTTTACTGCATATCAATACATTCTCAATAAGCAAATATAAAAAGTCCTTATCCAGGCACCTCCTAACAGCAGCTAAAAGTCTAATATCATTGCACTGGAAAACCACTCACACTCCTACAGTCAAAGATTGGTTGGACAGGGTTCATTACATGTATAAAATTGAGGAACTACTGGCAATGAAAAAAGAAGACTGCACCAGTTTCAACTCACTATGGCAACCTTGGCTAGTATTCACTCTGTCCAGCGAATATACATCTATTACCTCTTAAACAACATGGGAACCATAAACCCGAACATTAACAGGTACCGACCACATGTCACTTAACAACAACAAATAGTTGTTCTGGAAAAAGCTCCTATATACATACATAAAATTATGTATTCCAATTAAACAATAACTGATCAATGATTTCTACTGCGATATTTCAAACTTTGCATTGCATAAACTTTATTTTCTCTACACTTGTATATCAATGTTGAGACTTTGTGCGTCTCTTTTCTTGTTTACGATTTGCACTACGAATTGTCAACTTTGTTATCTTAATGTATGCAACATTTTCTTAATAAAAACCTTTGATTGTGAAAAAAAAGAACTTTGCACAGATTGCAAGACCCCTAAATGAGCTGCTGCAGAGGCAAGTGAATCAGGATCTGCAAAGGACCCCAGAAAATCACGGGAGTCTATTCTGGACCAATGGACACTGAGGTGTGAGAAGGCTTTTGGACGTTTGAAAGAGTCTCATGGAAGCACCAGTCTTAGCCTATGCTTATCCTGCAGAGATGGGCCAAGAGTCAAAAAGGAAAACTTTGTCTAGTAGCATATGTGAGCCGGAGTCTTACTCCCTCTGAGAAGAACTATCCTGTGCACAAATTTTTCAAAAGTTCCTGGCCCTTAAGTGGGCAGTAGTAGATAAGCTGCGTGAATACTTATATGGAGCCACGTGAAAACGGACAACAACTCTTTGACTTACCTGTTGTCTTCCGCTAAATTGGATGCTACTGGGCATCAGTAGTTGGCCTTAGATATAACAGTGAAGAGGAGGGAGAGGATGCCATGATTAAATGGAAATGCTGGCAGGACTTTAAACAAACCTGGAGGTACGCTGAAATAATAACTTAATCAGGGAAAGACCAGATAATGTAAAATATAAGGTTAAAGTTAGGGGACTAATGAGAGAGACTCCGAGGGTGGGATGGGGAAGGGGAAGGGGGGAGGGAGGAAATTAGGATGATTGGAATCCAATAAAGATGTTAAGGAAAGATAAGGGGAATATGTCCTTGACGTAGATGAATATTTCTTTTTTTTTAATTATATATATATTTATATCTTTTCCAATAAAAATGAAAGTTCCACAATGATGATTATAACGTAAGAGATATAAATGAATGTTAAATTGAACAAAAAATCTCTTAAATGTTTTTTGATGTGGAAAAAAGAAGAAAAAAAAAGAAAATAAATAAAGCTGTCACTTGAGAAGTGTAATTTCTACCAGACTTTAGTTCTGTATCTAGGACATGTGGTCTCAGCTGAGGGAGTAGCCACGGACCTGCAAAAGCTGGAAGCGGTTACTTCTTGGCCCGACCAAGTACAGTTACTGAACTGAGATCATTCCTGGGATTCTGCTCCTATAATAGGAGATTTGTGAAGAACTTTGCGTTCTCGTGGTTCGGAAGAGCCTCGATACTAAAAATGACAATCCTCCCCAGACTGTTATACTTTTTCAACGCATTACCCATACATATACCTAATGCCTTTTTCACCAAACTACTCACCATCCAAAGAAGTTTTCTATGGGCAAACAAAAGACCCAGAACAAACTTCAGTACCCTAACCTGGCCCAAGAATCAGGGAGGTATCGGCCTTCCTGAATTTAAAAAATACTATCAGGTCTCCCACATATCCAGAATCATCGATTGGCACTGTCATGGTCAAGTAAAAGACTGGGTACAACTAGAACACCTACATAACAAACAGCAAGTATTTTACTATCCCTGGTCCGTACATTCCAAATCCACCAAGGACATCACGCACCCACTGGTAGCAAATACCCTCAATATCTGGCATAAACTTGCCACAAAACACGAATTGGCCACCATACCAGGCCCGCTGACCCCATTAACCAATAACCCAGACTTCCCACCAGGTCTGAACCACAAATTACTTCCATCTCCAGGCCATAACTCAAAACTCTTAGTCACTCATTGTATGAGTGGAAACAAAATCAAATCCCTGGAAACACTTAAAACAGAATTTGGAGACGCTTTTTCAAATAACTGGTTCTACCTACAGGTTAAAGATTTTCTCATCAACAACAAAAACAAATCCTCATTCTTTCAAAGACTTACTCCTTTAGAAAACATATGCCTTAAAGGCTCACAAACCACTAATACAACCTCTCTAGCATATACATGGTTATCCTACCCACCTAGCTAGGGCAGAAACAAACACAAAGAAAGATGAGAGAATGAACTTGGCTTTATAATAGGCAATACACAATGGGAAAAGGCCTGTATCTTTGCACACAAATGCTCACTCAGCACAAGGTACCAAGAAATCTCATACGAACTCCTCACGCAATGGTACATAACACCAGTTAAGACTAGCCTGCAGCCTCAGATTTGTGCTGGCGCTGCGGAAACGACACAGGAACCCTTTTGCATTTATGGTGGGAATGTCCCCCAATCCCTGACTACTGGAACCAAATTATTAGATGGATTAAACACATCACAGATACTAAAATTATTCTAGACGCAGCTGCCTGTTTACTGCATATCAATACATTCTCAATAAGCAAATATAAAAAGTCCTTATCCAGGCACCTCCTAACAGCAGCTAAAAGTCTAATATCATTGCACTGGAAAACCACTCACACTCCTACAGTCAAAGATTGGTTGGACAGGGTTCATTACATGTATAAAATTGAGGAACTACTGGCAATGAAAAAAGAAGACTGCACCAGTTTCAACTCACTATGGCAACCTTGGCTAGTATTCACTCTGTCCAGCGAATATACATCTATTACCTCTTAAACAACATGGGAACCATAAACCCGAACATTAACAGGTACCGACCACATGTCACTTAACAACAACAAATAGTTGTTCTGGAAAAAGCTCCTATATACATACATAAAATTATGTATTCCAATTAAACAATAACTGATCAATGATTTCTACTGCGATATTTCAAACTTTGCATTGCATAAACTTTATTTTCTCTACACTTGTATATCAATGTTGAGACTTTGTGCGTCTCTTTTCTTGTTTACGATTTGCACTACGAATTGTCAACTTTGTTATCTTAATGTATGCAACATTTTCTTAATAAAAACCTTTGATTGTGAAAAAAAAAAAAAGAACTTTGCACAGATTGCAAGACCCCTAAATGAGCTGCTGCAGAGGCAAGTGAATCAGGATCTGCAAAGGACCCCAGAAAATCACGGGAGTCTATTCTGGACCAATGGACACTGAGGTGTGAGAAGGCTTTTGGACGTTTGAAAGAGTCTCATGGAAGCACCAGTCTTAGCCTATGCTTATCCTGCAGAGATGGGCCAAGAGTCAAAAAGGAAAACTTTGTCTAGTAGCATATGTGAGCCGGAGTCTTACTCCCTCTGAGAAGAACTATCCTGTGCACAAATTTTTCAAAAGTTCCTGGCCCTTAAGTGGGCAGTAGTAGATAAGCTGCGTGAATACTTATATGGAGCCACGTGAAAACGGACAACAACTCTTTGACTTACCTGTTGTCTTCCGCTAAATTGGATGCTACTGGGCATCAGTAGTTGGCCCCAATTTCCGAGTTTCAGTTCAGCCTGAAGTATCGGCCTGGAGTGGGAAACCAAGATGCAGATGCTCTATCTCGTAGACCGTATGTCACAGATGTTGGTCAGATGAACTGGGTCCATTTGCGTCCTGAGGGAGTGCATGCAGTGTGCCAGGGAGTAGAGCATCATCATAGAGGAGCCACAGGGGCTGAAGCTGTGGGGTAGCCCCTGCTGGAGTACCCGGGTACTACTGTGACTTGACGCAAGTACGCAGCCAGGAATTGCCTCAGATGACAAGGGAGGACTTGAGAAGAGATCAACTTGACGACCCAGTGTGTAACCTTGTTAAGAAGGCTCTGTCAGCAAGAGATCCTCAAATGCTGCTAAATCGTTAAATCGATGGCTCAAAAGTAGTACACAAGGAATGGGAATGGATGCGGTTGGAAGATGGAGCCATATACTGGTCCATCCGAGGAACCTGAGGGTGTCTGACAATTGTTTCTTCCTGAAAAGCACTGGCTGATAGTGCTGGCCGACTTGCATGATAATCATGGACATTTAGGGCCGGATAGAACCCTTAAGCTAGTTAGGGACAACTTCTACTGGCCATCCATAAGGGCGTAAGTTGAAGGTTACTGTCACTCTTGCATTCGGTGCATCCGAAGAAAGACTTTGCCTGGTAGGGCCAGCCCAATGGGCCATCTACAGAGTCAGGGGCCGATGGAGTTGGTGTGTATTGATTTCTTGTGCCTAGAACCCAACTTGAGTGGATGTAGCAATGTCCTGGTTGTGACAGATCATTTCACCCGCTATGCTCAGGCTTTCCTGACCCAAGGATCAACAAGTCAGTAACGCTGCAAAGACCCTGGTGGAGAAGTGTTTCACCCATTATGGCCTACCCCAGCGTCTGCATTCGGATCAAGGTCGGAATTTCCAAAGCAAGCTGATCAAAATACTGTGTGAGCTTTTGAACATCCCATCTAGAACCACCCCTTATCATCCCCAAGGAGTTCCACAGCCTGAACGTTTCAACCGTACCCTGTTGAATATGCTAGGAACCCTGCCCTTGGAGAAGACGCAACATTGGTGTGACTAAATTGCTGCAGTGATTCATGCTTACAATAGTATAGTGAATGATTCCACTGGATACTCCCCTTGCCGGCTGATGTTTTGGAGGAAGGCCCGACTGACTGTGGATCTGGCCTTTGGAACGTCCTTGAACTACACTTCCTAGACCTCTTACCGCGGATATGTCAATAGGCTTTGTAGAAGTTTGAAAACTGCCTATGAGAAAGCAAAGGAAGCATCCATCGCTAGAAAACAGAGAAACAAAACAACTTTGATCTCAAAGTGAGGGTTCAAAATTTGCAGCCAGGAGATCGGGTACTGTTACACAACTTGGGGGTACCAGGAAAGCATAAGTTGGCTGATCGATGGCGTTCCCAACCCTACGTCATCTGTAAACGACTACCAGGGCTTCCCGTTTACCAGATTCACCCTGAAGGGAAGATGAGCCCACTCAAGATCTGGCACCGGAACCACCTGTTGCCCATATCCGAGGCTTTTCGAGCATCTCCACCTCCTTGCGCTGATGCATCCCGACTCTTTCTTTGAGATCTAGGACTTGCCGGGCACCTGACTCTACCTCCCAGGAGGAAAGAGAAGAGGAGAGTGACGAGGAAGAATTAACCCTTGATTGGCTATGGGTCCCCTCAATTGAAGATACCAGTAGAGTTTCTCAACCTCCACAGGAATGTAAGAAAGTAGCATCCCAACCCAAAAGAGTAGAACCTCAACCACTCCCCTGTGAGAGAGACTGGGGGAGTTAAACTAGAATAAATCTACCAGTTGGAGGTACCAGATCTGGTAGAAACCCCGTTTCCCCCATCTATTAAATAGACGGAGAGATTGTTCCTGAGAGTATGGAGGAGCCAAAGCCAGGTTGCAGTTTTTGGGGCCCAAGCCATGGATCTGAACCTTCAGAAAATGTCTACTCAATACTAAGACCCCATACACACTATTAGATTATCTGCAGACTTTTGTCTTCAGATTTACCAAAACCATATAATATGAGGTCAAACCTTAACATTTTCAATTTGTATGCAATCAGGCAGGCCCTTGCACTACATGGTTTTGGTAAATCTGAAGACAAAAGTCTGCAGATAATCTAATAGTGTGTATGGGGTCTAAGGATGAGCCGAACACCCCCCTGTTTGGTTCGCAGTATATCTAAAAAAAAAAAAAAAATGGCTTGGGGTTCCCCCAAAATCCATACCCCCCCAAATCGCAATAAGCGTATATGGATTTGCGCAAAAGTTATAGCGTCTACACAATAGGGGATATTTTTATGGCATTTTTATTATTATTTTTTATTTACCAGTAATGGTGGTGATCAGTGATTTTTAGTGGGACTGCAACATTGCGGCGGATAGATCAGACACTTTTGACACTTTTTTGGGACCATTGACATTTATACAGCGATAAATGCATGCTATAAAAATGCACTGATTACTGTATAAATGTCACTGACAGAGAAGGGGTTAACACTAGGGGGTGATCAAGGGGTTAGGTGTTCCCTAGGGAGGTGTTTCTAACTGGGGGGGGTGGGACTGACTGGTTGAGGAGAGAGATCGCTGTTCCTAATCACTAGGAACAGCAGATCTCGCTCTCCTCCCCTTTCAGAATGGGATCTGTCTGTTTACATTGACAGATCCTTGTTCTGGCTCTCCGTGGAGCAATCGCGGGTGGCCGGTGGACATAGCGGGCACATGCATCATGCGCCTCCAATAGCTCTTTAAGCGGCCGCCGTATAATGATGGCGGTTCGCACAGCCGTGCCAACCTGCCGCAGTACAACTGCGGCGGCTGGTCGGCAAGTTGATAAGGGGTAAATCCTTCCGCGGGCTGAAGTGCTTAAAGGAGAATTATAAAAAGTATATATTAGTTAAACCCTAAAGTGCTTTTTTTAGCCACTGCTATTCCTTTATACTAGCATTTTATATACAACTATATAGAGCAGACCAAAATGAGGGTCAAATGGGGAGGGGAGAGGGACAGAGGGACTCAAAATTAGGGACAGTTGGCAGTTATGCTACAGTATAAGGAATGGTACTCTCCTACTGGTTATAAATGCTAGTAGCCAGAAGATAAAAATGTTATATTAAAAAATATACCGGTATATAAAAATAAAATACGCATCTCTATCCTTGCCAGTAGAGCAACTAAAAACCGAAGATCCCCCAACAAAATCTGGCCAACCATTGACTGTTCCTTTCTGCCCATGAGCTGCTGATTGTTGTAGTAAATTAAGTATATTCTATTTTTTTTTTTTTTCAATAAAACAAAACAAAAAAGATAGAAAGCAAAGTAAAATGCTGCTTTTTACAACATGTATGTTTATAATGTATTCTGTGCACACCAGCTGGTAAAAAAAGGTAATCTGCAATTTTGCTTGGAACCCCTGATTTAGGAGTTTGAGACACCTGCACCCCTGTAGTTATATCTTAAGTCCCATGCTTGGCCAAGGATTTTCTGACACATCCTAGCAACAAGAACTAACCAATAGGAGCTGCAAAGAACCTAGCATATTTCTAGAAGCTTGTTTTAGCCAGATACAGACTGCAGCGTAGGAGCATTCAATAGAAACAATTCTCAGCACAGCCTGGCACACAGGGTTAAATTGCACCTAAAAATAGTACACTACTTTAAATAGCATCACAGTAGAAATAGATGCACACCGCATCGTTGAACTTTTTAAAAACTTTTCATTTGCATTTCTTGCATATTGTATGTTTGAAAATTTTATGCAAAGCATTGAATACTGTGAGCAGCTTTGAGTGCTTGTTCCTGTGTGTGGGTGTACAGCTCTCTCATAGTGACAGATTGAACAGCTTTTACAGCTATTTCAGCCAAGTTTCCAATTTCTGGTAATTAATTTTGTAATGTATTTAGAATTATTACTTTCCTTTCTGAGGACATTCCTGGAGAATGGTATATATGTTATCGTTTACCATTACTAATGAAAATAAGATATTTACATTTGTTATTTTAGATGTAGCTTTATCGCAGTCCGTGGGCAGACATGTCAGGTGTCGGGCATAATAAACACCAGTGGAATAGCAGCAATAATGAATAGTGGACAATTTGAATCAGATTTCTGTAAAGACGCAGTGTTTCCTAGCAACAAAATGGACTGCTTTAGGTTTTATGTTTTAAAGCAGCCTGACATTTGATGGATTGATGGTTTCTTTGCTTTCACTCGCCATATAATCATGCTCATCTTCCTAATTAGAACCCTAACATTTTTTTCTATACTCCATTTCACAGTACTGCAACTGACTAGTTTCAGTTCTATTTGTTTCAAACCCCCTTTTCAGGTACGAGTTTACAAAAGAAAATATATTTGTTTTGGTCTAATCCATGTGTGCATAGTTATTTAGGAAGCAGATTTTGACCTTTGTCATTATACTCATTTTTAATGTACCTGCAAATAAACATTGCAAGAAAACATTACACGGTGCTACGCACTTGTATTCTTAATAAAATCAATCCTAATGACCCACGCTTCCAGTCTTGTATTCAGCTTTCCTCTCCTCTCCTTTCCCAAATTCTTATATTAACCTGTCCCCTGATCTTTCATGTGTGGACCACTGCCGCCCCTCCAGAATCTTCCCAAGCAGGCCCTTCTTATTCAATATTTTTATTGGAAACATTACAATACGTACACAGTAACAAAAGCGCTGAAAGCGCATACGATCATGAAAACATGCAAAGACCATGTATAACGAAACAGCGACTGAAAACAGAAGTTAACAGAACAATGCTGTCTTTGTTGTAATAAGTTAGATTTTAAGCAAAGGAAATACGGGGGGGCACCACTACTATTATATACAGTACATACAATCATATTGTTGGAAGTATAGTGACCAAGAGTTAGCCATTAATATATGGTATGTATAATAGACTTAGGGAGAAGTCCCTAACATCATGCTTGGAAAAACTGTAGTTAGGAGGAGAATGGCAGAGAGGGAGAAAGCAAGAAAATAAAGCATAAGGGTAAGCGAAAGAAGGAAGTCCAACCAGGCCCTTCCTACTTGTATGCACAGAAGAAGTTGCCCACAGCTTCCTGGGATAGTGATGTCACACATCCCAGGAGAAATTGGGGTATCCTACAGAGCATGAGTTGTGATGCATGATTAGGGAGCTGGCTGTCTCTTCCTGGTTCTTACAGCTGCACTCCTGATGACACACCATGGTGTATAGTGAAATGGTAGTGAAGTATAGATTATTATTTAGTCATTATTATAATGTGAGTCATTTCCCACAGCAATCCGTTCTTCCAGAGAATGCATTTATTGGCTTCCAAAACAAAGTTCACAAAATCCTTGCAGATGACAAAATCCAACAGATTAAATATAAAATAGGTGACAGGCTATTTGTGCAGCATTCATACACCTTCAGAGAACCCAGTTCCTTCTGTCACCCTCATGGAGAATGAAAAGACTGAATGACTGCCAGCTTGAATGTCCTCTCAAGTACTAGTCTGACACTGGGGGGGAAGGTTTCTGCTGGGTCAACCAAATGTATTGCTCTTAACATGAAAAGACCCAACTAGTAATTACTGACAATGGCATTTAGGGTCTCTAAAATGTTTACTAGGCCAACATATCATTTCCATCACATACCTAGGTAGACTTGCAGAAGATCAACACATCAAAAGTTCATCAGCTGTCCCTTTTAATATGTTAAAATTGAGTTGGCTTGGACAACTCAACCATTGTCCACTGAATTCTGGCCTGGTCAATATGTCAATATTGTACTGTATGTGTACATATATATAATATTAATATATCCTACATAAATCTGGCAACATATTACAACATGGTGCATGCTTGAAATTAGGGCTCTTGATACCAGAACATGGAAGGGTTAAAATGTGTCGGTTTATATTTTGCCTTTCCCTTCACTTCCAGTTTCCAAAATGACACAGGAAAAGAGAGAAAATCTCTATAAAGAGAGCAGGATTTCTCCCCTAGTTGTCTCCAGAACAGGTTTCCCTGTTTTGAATGTCCCCTCACTTTTCTGTCTTGGGGGACAATGATCACCCGAACAAACAGAGGGTGGATTTTCCCAAACAGACAGCAAGAAAATCTAGACAGGAGTTCTTTTCCTACCCTACTTTGTCCAAAATCAAAAAAAAAAAATCAAAAAAACCTTGCCTATACATACATTTTAAATGCCTTTACATTTTGTCATTAGAGCACCTCTCCAATCAACCCTTTTTGTTATCTCGAGGGCAGGACATTTATTGTTGTCTGTAAAGCCCCGTACTTACGGGCGGAATGCCGGGTGACATCGGCCAGTTCAATAAAAACCGGCATTTGGCCTATGTGTATGGCAGCTGGTCTGACAAAAGCTGGTTTCTGTCGGACGAGCATGCTAGAAAACCAGCAGCGCAACGGCTCCCTATCAGTGCCCGCTGATCGGAGTGTTCTGGTGGGGGAGCCCCTGTCAGACCACAAAAGCTGAGTCGGAGAGATCACTGTACTAACGTTGAACAGTTAGTATAGCGGCTTTGACCGGAGCTGACGACAGTTTTTTTCCATTCAACCTGCTGTGGTGTGTACCAGGCTTTACTCTCTTGGAGCACTTACCAGTGAAGGGGAATTTCTGAAAGCTGAAGGGGGTTCTAACCTTTCTCGGCTCTATCTTGAAGTGATTGTAAATTATCATTTTGTGAAGCACCCCATTCAGTTTAAAATAAAAATAAAAGTCAAAACATTTGTGTATAGATATAAAAAAATTATAAATACTTTTATATTTCCCTTTTTAAGTGATCACACTCTCTCTGTTCTAAGCCGCCTAAGAGCTGGGGGAGGAGAAGTAACATTACACTGATCTTCCCAGTGAAAGGCTGTGGGGGAGGGGGGTGTCCGGACAAGTCTAATCAATGGAGGAGAGCAGGCTGAGTTCCCAGCATAGTCAGAGAACTGACCACAGTATATTGTCCTGATTAGCGTGGTCAGTTTTTAATAGAAAAGCAGAAGGACTGGAAGGAACATCAGGAATTTCCCACAAAGGAAGCAATACAAAGAGAACAGGATAATTCTCATTCATGGTATAGCAGGCACATATCAGGAATATGAAATGTTGGGGTGAGACTAGGTTCACACCTAAGCATTTTGAAGTGTGTTTTCCAGTTTTCAGAAATGTACTACAGTCCATTTAACATGATTTACTATGGGTCCTGTTAACATCTTTGCATTGTCAGTCGCTGCATTTTTGGAAAGGGTCAAGGACTTTTTTACCAACAGCAGTGTCTATTTTTGTTTTCATAGACTTCAATGGAATCGCATAAAAAATGCAAGTGTTGCATTTTTTTAAGCGTTTCCATTGTACTTTGCTTTTTTCAGCTGCATGACAACAAACACCTCCCTCTAACAACAAACTTCCCAAAAAAACGCAAAACACATCAAAAACACATGTTCAAAAATGAAAACTGCACCAGAAAAATGCATCGCAACACTCATAGGTTTGAACCTAGCCTTAGATAGGCATGTCATTTTAAATGGAATGTAAAGTCCATCTATGGGCAATATTTCAGGGGGATATGTAAAAGGTGTCTCTAAAATTATATCAGATCTTTTAGGTTAACCTATCTTGTATTTGTCTGCAATCTTGTAAATAGATGTGCAGCTCAGACAGAGGGGTGCCCAATAACAGAGCACAAAGTGAGCATGCATTGTAACCTACCTCTAGCCAAATGTTTCTGTAGTTTAAAGAGTACAGACAACCCTGTCTACAGGATAACAATGCTCCTGTGTGATTTCACTCCACAATGAATAGCAATATCTCCCTATTTCAAGAAGGGGAAAAATAGCTGATCTACTGACAGGCTTAACAGGTACTTAAAGGGGAACTCCAGTCTGGAAAACATTTTTTAAAGTCAGCAGCTACAAATACTGTAGCTGCTGACTTTTAATATAAGGACACTTACCTGTCCAGGGATCATGCAATGTCGGCACCCCGAGTCGATTCGTCAATAGGCTTTGGGTGCAGGCGCCAGCATTGTAAGTAAGGGAAACTGGTAGTGAAGCTTTCAGGTTTCATGCTGCGCTTGCTGAATGCTGAATCCTGCTGTCTTCTGGGACCTGTGTGTGTCCTAGAAAGCGGTGGGGGGGGGAAGGAGGAGGGTCTGGAAATGCTCAGAAACCGCTGCAGCGATCTTACCCAGAAGTGGAAGCGGGCACCTGTCAAAACCAGGTACCCGCTCCCCCCCCCCCCCAAAAAAAAGTGCCAAATGTAGTAGTGGAGGGTGAAAACAAGTGGAGCTTCCCCTTTTGAGACAGATTGCAGCATACAGTATAATCTGAAGCTGCCTAGATCTCTTCATATAATCACAGGTGAGTGAAGCCATCACACAGCATGTTTCTCATGGGTTTCCTTCTTATTATTTCTGACACATATGCTGTTCAAATCCATATATATTGTCGGAGACAAAGTGTTTCTCAAAACTTACCCGTTGTAAACCCGGGTGCAGTCAGAGGATCATTCCACTACTTACCCATATTAAATTGCACACAAATCATGCATTTCTTCATAATTCCCTTCCCCTCCCCTCTAAAACATGCACAAATCACTCCTATACCTAAAAAGCCCTCACTGGACCCCATCAACCTGAACAACTTAAGACCCATCTCATTGCTCCCATTCACCTCTAAACTTCTAGAATGCTTGGTCTACAACCGTCTTAGCTCCTACCTCAGTGAAAATAACGTTCTTGACCCCTTACAGTCTGGCTTTCGCTCGCAGCACTCCACAGAATCTGCCTTACTAAAACTCACTAACGATTTAGTAACTGCTAAAACCAACAGCCAGTACTCCATACTCCTATTACTTGACCTCTCTGCGGCCTTTGATACTGTTGACCACCCGCTCCTTCTCAATAAACTCCATTCCCTTGGCCTCCAAAATTCTGCTCTATCCTGGTTCTCTGCCTACCTATTACAGCACTCCTTCAGTGTTACCTACAACTCTGTCTCCTCCTCTCCATTGCTCCTTTCTGTGGGGGTCCCCCAAGGCTCTGTTCTTGGACCCCATTTCTTCTCTATCTACACCTCCTCCCTTGGTCACTTGATAACCCCACACGGCTTCCAATACCACTTATACGCCGATGACACCCAAATCTATCTGTCTACTCCTCACCTCACTCCTTCAGTCTCTTCTCACATTACTAACTTACTAACTGACATATCAGCATGGATGTCTCACCACTTCCTTAAACAAAATCTCTTCAAAACCGAACTATTAATATTCCCCCCTGCCTGGTGCCCCCCTCCATGACTTTTCAATCACAATGCAACCATCAATCCCTCCCCTCATGCCAGGGTACTAGGTGTAATCCTAGATTCTGACTTGTCCTTTCAGCCCCAAATCCAATCGTTGTCAAAAGTTTGTAGAATTCACCTCCGTAACATCTTGAAAATTCCCCCCTTTTTAACAAATGAAACCACCAAGCTCCTCATTCACTCCCTTGTTATCTCTCGCCTTGACTATTGCAACTCCCTTCTCATTGGCCTGCCTCTCCATAGGCTATCCACTCTTCAGTCTATCATGAATGCTGCTGCCAGGCTAATTCACCTTATCCACTGTTTAGCGTCCACCAAACCTCTACTCCAATCCCTACTCTGGTTCCCAATCGCCCAGCAAATTAAATCTCTCCGCTCCTCCCAAGACCTACTAATCTCAATCTCCCTCATCTACTCCTCCCATGCTCTTCTCCTGGATTTCTCCAGAGACTCTCCCATCCTCTGGAACTCGCTACCTCAACCTGTTCGGCTATCCCCTACTCTTGCTACCTTCAGGCGATCCCTGAAAACTCATCTCTTCAGGGAAGCCTATCATGCCTCCAACTAATATTTTACCACTTCCATCAGCTCATTCCCACCCTATTAGATTGTAAGCTCCTCTAAACAGGGCCCTCTTAATCCTCTTGTATTTTATTGTATTATCTCCCTTTTATTAGTGCTGCATAAACTGTTGGCTCTATATAAATCCTGTATAATAATAATAATGAAACAATCATTGAATATTTTGACTGATAATCATTATTATTTCATTATACAGATGAGACGAGAAAGCATTACCTTTATGTATAGAAATGCCAGAAGGAAACATTACTTTTCTCTTAAAAAATTCTTACAAAAAGCTAGGCCACATCAGACACCAAATTTACATATTTATGCAATGCAGTAGGTGAGACCAGAATTAAACTTTCATATCCTGTCTATCTCTGCCTTTTCATCAATCACCAGCATTGGTTTGTTCATTACAGCTCAACAGTATCTAGAAATCCCAACAGGTAAGTGTCAAAATAGATGTGGTGTGAAGCTCCAGATTTATTGTTATTCTATTGCTCTGATGAAGATTGTTGTCTGCTGCAATGTGTCTCTTTAGCAATTTATCTCAAAAGCTTTTACAGCACAATTTTCTTCTTTGAACGGGATGATGAATATATTCTGAAGTCATGCTCGTTAGTGCTTACTATATGATTTTCATTAAGGTGCTTCATCATAATGTCTCTGGCAATTGATTTAGTTATAATGTGCAACAAAAGCAAAAATTATAGCATAGCTTTTCTGATCATTAACACTAGAAAATATAGCACTGCTATATAAAATCTGCTATCAAGCTCTATAGGGTACCATTGCTCTGTGTTCCTTTTTAATAAGCAACAAAGCACTGAAACCTTTTATGCAGGAAGTACATAGGTTTTTTAAAATGTGGTAACACCACAGCCTTAACAGAATCTTAAAGCTGGACTACAGGGAAAATTTAAAACAACCCTTGCAGTAAGACTCCTCTCTTCACCACAAGGGTTAAATGCTTGTTGTTGTTTTTTTGTTTGTTTTTTTAGGGTACCTTTAAATTATTATTATGCAGTTTTACTTACCTTATCCCTTGCTACTACAGGTTTCCTCCTCTCCGTGGGACCCGTTCCCAGAAGCCCCTTCTCTTCAGCACTAGGTCAGTCGCAGGGACTGTGACGTCATCACGTACAATGCGGGATCAGCATTGTATTCACCCCCTTAGCATTTTTCATATTTTGTTGCCTCGCAACCTGGAATCACCATGGATTGTTTGAGGATTTGCATCATTTAATTTACAGAACATGCCCACAACTTTGAAGATGGATTTTTTTTTTATTGTGAAGCAAACAACAAATAGGACTAAAAAAAAAAAAAAAAAAAAAAAGCGCCATTGCTGTTTTTTAACCTAAGCTCTGTATTACCAGACCAAATGTGAGCATGTCTTTTGTCTATACGAATAAACATACACATTTTTATGGTAATACACTATGGAGATCTTTCCTTTTCTGCATGGGGGAGCAATAAGAGGCTAGCTGCAAGGAGATTACTTTGTGCCTTACATCGCAAACACAGAAGCAAACAGCTGACATAGGACAAAAGGTTTTCCCTGTGTGCTACACAGTGGCAAATACTGTGAAGGTGTAATACCTCCTTGTGGGGTGAATAATTGCGGTGAGTGCATTTCCTATGGGGCACCTTTTAAAGCACTGAATAACGGTTGTGAAGAGCACTTGTCACTTTATTTTGCACATTATTTTCATGATATCTGGACTTTTCAATGCACCAGCATGGCTCATCAGAGGACATTACATATATGTTATGCTCTATGTTATATATTATTATCACAGCAGATAATTGGTCCTAATTTGTGGTTCTTGCACAGGAGGATTTTTTAGTGCACCAACACTGTTTATCTGAGGATATATGCTTTATGCTTTTTGATTTATTGTCACAGCAGATAATTGGTTTCAGGTTGTGGTTCTTTGCACAGGAGGTATGCATTATTAGTACGGATTGGATTGGCACCAACCTGTGATGTGACAACAACACTGCAAACCTGCCTAGTCAGTTATCAAATATATAAGAGCCATCCAACCTACTCATCTAAAGAGCAGCTCAGCCAAAGAAATAGGCCAGCATAGGACCTTTCAGTGATAGAGACTTCCTTTCTCAGGAGCAAACAACACTATCAACACTATTCAGCGTAGGGAGTTGGTCATCTGGTCTGTCACAAGTGAGGGGGGTTCCCAAACCTTTCCATTAGTGAAGGTTTTGCAGCATTCAAATGGTGAAAAGTGGAGTTGGGTCAGAAGACCTACCAACAGAAATGTCCCCTGGTGACTAGAAAACTGTCTGGAGAATTAGACTTAGGGGGCAGGCAAGATAATATGTCAATAAGTGGGTTCTTGCCAGGATGGGGGGAAGGAACCATTTCTACCCTGGCCAGAGTCTGACAAATAGCTTCCAGGACTTCTTTGTCAGAAGAGACCAAGTGGAGAGGCTAAAGGGGATTGAGCAAACACTCAAGAAGGGGAACTCGTGCTGAATAAGAAAATCACAACAATCCCACAAGTCGAAAACTCTGCTGCTTATAAGGAAAAAGTCAAAAGGTACCCAGGGAGTGGACTTGAGCCAAATAACTCCACTCAATGGTGACCCAAGGTTCCTGGCACTAGATAATTTGTAATCGTATCTAGGCAAGGTTGCAGATGAAAGGACCCTTGAGAATCCAGGAAACAAATTCTTTACAGGAGAGTTCTCCTGGGTGTTCCACAATAAGGATATCAGGAAAAAGCATTATGGTGGATAAAGGAACCAGTATAAAAAAAAAAATGTGTATAGATATTGGGAAAGACACTGCATATAACGCATAGTAGCTAAAACCACTTAATACTGAGGCACTATCAACCCAAAAAATATTATTGAAAAAGAGAGAAATAGGAGAATGTGGGTGTTCAAGCATGGTCTCTCAGTATATTAATTTGAACCACATGTATAATATAAAAAATCCATCATTTTATTACAAAATATAAAAACTTGTACAATCAGTAAGAACAACTTATCATTGATCAACCACAAATAAAACTGTTAAGGCAGTAATCAGAAACAATTGAAGCATTATCTTCCTATGCATTTTCACGGTCACAGCTGCTTCCTCAGGGTTAGAGATTTCTTCGTCTGACACAATGCCTAATATCGACAGTTTAAGTCTAGAAGCATAACATACAAATACATGTTAGATGCAAGTATAATACATATAATCCCTAGATCTCCTATACCATAGAACAAAGGGGGGGGGGACCCACAACCACAAAGTAACCAAGTACACATACCGGCTTGATTCGTCATGTCTATCTGGGCTAAGGGGAGGCTGCGATTACCTCCAACGTGCATAAAGCAGCTCAGAAATGGTTTAAGAGAAAGGTACCCACGATCAACTGTGTACATATGGATTGAGTAGACAAATATCCTTATATTAATTAAGTAGTTAACCTTGTCCTATACTGTATGCCCAATAACCTTTTTGATATGTATGTGTGTGTGTGTGTGTGTGTGTGTGTGTGTGTGTGTGTGTGTGTGTATATATATAATACCTTTTTTCAGAACCACAGTTGGTCATTGGTACGTTTTCCCTTACTCAGAGGCCATTGCTGCATTGGATCCCTTTTATATTATACATGTTATTTGTCCAAATTAATATACTCAGAGACTATCTTTGAACACCCACATTTTCCTATTTTTCTAATTTTCAGGGATAAAGGGACCAGTGCCATGTTCAGAGTCAGAAAATGTTGCATCACATTGATGAGTCAGGTGCTTGTGAAAGAAAGAAGCCATTAGTGCTGATCCCTGTTGACCTTTGTAGGTCAATAGGTCCCTCAAGAGAGGAATAAAACTGAGGATAGTGAAGCACCGCAAGTTGTGCAACCACCTGTGAAAGAAAAGAACTCCTCTGTGGAACAGAACATGAGTTTGAGAGGAATAAGCTAAGTAAAGGTCCTAGGGAGAAGAGAACTCAAACATGGAAAGGTACAGAATGAGAAATAAGGGTAGCTGAAGGAGGTGCTGGACTCAAGGGTCTAGAGTGGAAGATACAAGGGGAAGTCTGAGCATCTAAGCGTGTGAAGGTAAATCACCAAGGGACACATCAGACTTACAGAATTGGAGGTACACCTCCCTGTAGTAGGCTGAACAGAGGTACTAGAGGATCCCTGATCTTGAGACCTGCGCTTGAGTGGGAAGTGGGCTCTGTCTGCTTACAAGATATTGCTTCGGTACTGGATGAAGGTTAAGATTCCTCCACCCCATTAACAGATCTCCTACATTAAAGCAGAAGCCTACTCCAATCGCCAGTTGTATCATTAAAAACAGTATCAGAGTCAGGTCTGAATTGAAGACTTCCCTTAAAAGGCAAGTGTATCAGATGTTCCTTGGGGGGGTATCCTCAGCATCCCAGGACCAGGAATGTAGCCAAGGTACCTCACGCACAAGTCACATAAACAGGAAAAAAAAGTAATCACATCATGTCATCTATGCAAACAAACTATAATCACATTAATTCCAGATGTCACGATTGTTCTGCTTGGATGTTGTACTGATTATCACGTTGATTTTGTTTATCATTTGTACTTTATTGACTTTCCTTGCTCTCCAAAGTACTATCAAAAAAATATAAAAACTTCCAAGGGGATAAATGCAGTTATAAGTATATATACAGCAGTATATATATATATATATATATATATATATATATATATATATATATAAAACCCTTTCACCTTTTGGCATACACCCAGCTAACCTTAAAGGCCTGTAAATGTACAGGGTTGTCTGCCCGACATTTGTTTCAAAGGGTATTTCCATTTTTGCACCCAATTTGGGATAATAGCTACTTCATATTTGTTGCATGTCCCTATTAAACAAAGCAAAACTTCCCTAGTAAATTTCAGCAAGGAAAAATTCTCTTTGTTATAAGGGGAGCTGAGCAGCTGTGTTTACCATAATTAAAATGATATTAAATGCAGATTTTTATTAAAATAACAAACATGGTATATTTACCTGCTCTGTACAGTGGTTTTGCACAGAGAAGCCCCCCCTCCCGATGCTCCTCTTCTTGGTTCCCCTGCCAGCGCTTCTGACCCCTCACTCCTGCTGAGTGTCCCCATAGCAAGTAGCTTGCTATGATGGCATCGCTCTTGAGCTGCTGCTCTCGCTGTTCATTGTGTTAAGTGCGACTCGGCCCCACCCCCACTCATTGGCTCACTGGCTGTGATTGACAGTAGCGGGAGCCGTTGAGCCAACGAAGAAGAGACCCGGGAGAGCTGCTGCTCTTCTGCACGTCATCGAGATGGGGTTCAGGTAGGCATTAGGGGGCTGCTGCACACAGAAGTTTTTTTACCTTCATGCATGAAGGTAAAAAAACCTTGATCCTTTACAACCACTTTTATCTTGTCTGGAGGCAGATATCTCATCAGTTGGACTAGATTTGTACACTTTCTATCTTATCAAAACGTTACAGGTTTAGAAGCTGGGCTCAGCCAGTCCCAAGCCCAGTTATTGGGATAGATCATGCTAAGCTATCTGGGAAATTCTTGCAATCAATCAATCATGACACCTCCCTAGAAACATCTAAAAGGTAAGAAATACTTTTTTTTTTTTTTGTGAATAGGAACACATAAAAACATATGCACATAAATAAGGGGTTTTCTCAAATTTGACTACAAAATTGAAAATACATTTTAAGCTGAGCAGGGATACTGCCATTATTCTCGATGGCCATGCTAGTATATTCACAGGAGTATTAAGCATGTCTCCCAACTGTCTTAAATTTTGACAGTTGCTTTAGGCAGAAGACGGGTACTGTCATTATCATCTATGGCTATGTCCAGCACATGCACAGGAGTATCAAGCAGATTTCCTAACTGTGGATAGAAGAAAGCTGGAACCACGGTCACGTTTTAGTGCTTTTTTAATTTAGTACTTTCTTAACTGCAAGGTAAAATTCAGTACAGAAACACGCTTACACATTTCAGCTTACACAGCCTTAGTAATAGCACTTTCTAAAGCTGTTTGAACACATATTTAAATAGTAATTGCCCAAACCAAAGGAAAATTGGTAAAGGCTAATAAAGATCAACACTGGACACATGTGAACAATATAAAATCCATTAAATCCTGCTCAAAAACTAACACAAAATACTGCTGGGAAACACCTCAAAGTAAAAAAAATGATATGCTTATTAGCTGATGAATATACAAAAGGCATTTTAATAATTATAAACTCTAAAACCATTATCCCTTCTGTCAGGACCATAAGCTTAACTCCAGTTTTACAAATATAGCCTGAATAATGTATATAAACAAATGCTGAAAAGGAGAGCAAAGTATATATATATATTTACAAGGAGAAAAATATTAATAACAACAAAAGAGGGAATCTAAAACAATTATGTACTGTAGGTATATACATGGATAAATATTTATTTAGTATATGTATTGTGCCATGTATAAATTTAAATGAATAAGTGGTAAACACTAAGGTCAAACAAATAAAGCATAAGACCATAAATAATCATGTAATACTAAGGGCTACTTATAAATGGGGATCAAGATGAATTCAAAATGTAATTTAAAAACAGGTTCATGTGCCACCTGTGGTTAAGGCTGAAAAGTACCCTCATCTGTAAAGTATAAATTCAGCATATTTTATTCTCAAAAATGTTATAGTGTAAGTCCCACCCCCCCCCCCCCACCACCACCAGGAAAATTCCATATGCAAAAAAGAAAACAATCCCATATCTCCTCCACGGATCTCTTAAAATGCTTAGACATACTGGAAATCTGTCTTGCATTGGGAATAATGGGGTCACAATAATGTTCAATAATTCTTACTTTGAGTGATCCTATAGAAAAGCCTATATACTTTCTGTGCTCTAACAAATATAACATGTTTTTTTAATTACAGCTGATAACCTATTTAACAAAAAAAAAAAAGAGAAAAAACGATAACCATTAATTTGGCACCTATACATCCTTCAGTTTTGGCAGAGGGAGTGCCGCTAAACAGGCATGGAAGGCACTGGAAGGCACTGTTAAGAGGACTGCAGCGCTCCACCTCTTAAAACCTGTATTCTGTTCTATTTTACTAGGCTGCAATTTCAGCAGAAGAGATGAGGCAGGAATTATCATTTAAAAAGTTAAGTATTTGAAAGACAACAGCAACCAGTTTCATAGAGTAATCAGTAAGGTCTTATTGTGAAATAAAAACTATTTTTTATTTCAGAGCCAGCAACCAGAAATACCATGTATTCTTAATGAACAGTATACAAGACCTTTTACTAGGCCACATTTTCACAGAAGAGACCAGACAGATTTTAGTCAAGAAATCTAAATTAGACTGTTTTATTTCACAGAAGGAAAGTCAGAAATATTGTACTGTTGATGCACATTATGTAAGCATTTTTAGTAGGTCACAGTTTCAGAGGGAGACATCAGGCAGATTTTTAATCAAGATTTTGCAAGGCATATTGCAAAAAGTCAAACATATTATACAGACTTGATGCACACTATGTAAGCAGCTTTAGTAGGCTGCAGGTTTTAATTAAGAAAGGAAAAACTAGAGTGAATTATCTAAAAGAAAAAACAAGACATATTGTACAGACTTAAAGTGATTGTAAACAATCACCTTGTAAAATAACCCATGCAGTTTGAAATAGAAATCAAAAAACACATTATAAATACCGTTTTTATTTTTTTTATAAATTAACACATTTCCTCTGTTCTCAGCTGCATAAGAGCTGGGGGGGGGGGGGGGGGCAACAGCACATTGAGCTTTCCAGCGAATAGCTGTGCAGTGGGGGTGTGTCAGGACAAGTCTGGTCATTGGGGGAGAGTACACTGAGTTCCCAGCATAGCTATAGAACTGACCACCATGGACTAGCAGGAAGACCAGGGATTGTACACAAAGGAAGCAATACAAAGAAGAGGATACCTTCAAATCTTCAACCTTTAAATACATGTTACAGCAGGCAAATATAGGGATTATAAAGTTTTGGGGTAACAAACGCTTTAATGCACACTCTAAGCACTTTAACAAGACCATAGTTTCACAGGGAGAGACCAGGCAGATTTTAATCATGAAATCAAAATTGAAGTGTATTATTTCACAAATAAAAAGCCAAAAATATTGTATGAACTACATGAACGCTATGTAAGCACTTTTACTAGGTCACAGTTTTAGCGGGAGAGACTGTGTTTTAATCAAGAAATCAAAATTAGAATGTACTATTTTACAATACAAATCCAGGAAATATTGTACTGACTCCATGCATACTACATAAGTACTTTTACTATCCCACAGTTTTAGGAAGACACCAGGCAGGTTAATCAAGAAATCTAAATTAGAAATTATTACTTTGCAGAAAAATGCCAGAAATATTGTACTGGCTCCAGCATTTTTACTAGATCACAGGCTCAGAGAGAGAGAACAGACATGTTTTAGCCAAGAAAACTAAATTGGAGTGTACTATTTTGCAGAAAAAAAGTCCAGAAATATTGTAACGATTTGATGTACAATATGTCAGTCATTTTACTAGGCCACAATCTCAGATGCAGTAACCAGGCAGGTTTTATCATTAAATAAAAATTAGAACATGTTTCTGAAACCATAAATAATGCACAGACTTAATGCACAGTATGTCAGCCTTCTTACTAGGCTGCAATTTCATAGTCAGGGACCAGACAGTTCTTTCTTCATGAAATAACAATTAAAGTGTGTTATTTAGGACAAAAGCCAGAAATAATTCACAGAATCACTGCACACTATGTACGCCTATTTACTAGGTCCCAATTTTAGGGAAAGGGAAAGACCAGGAGTATTTTATCATGTAATAAAAAAATGTTTTTTATTTCAGAGACAATGTCAAAAAAGTTGGGACATTCTCTAGAGTGTATGGATGCAGCTTGATTAGGTTGCAATCTTAAAAAAAGGATCAAGGACATGTTTTTCAAAAGAGTCAACATTATAGTGTATTGTTGACAAGTAAACAGTGGTGGGAAGAGCTGGTAATGATGGAAGGCCAGCCAAGGTGGCAGGAACTGGTAGGGATGGCAGGTCAGCAGATAAAGGGCACTTCAAAAAACATTTACAACAGAGTGAACTTAGCCTTATCTTTGACTTCACAGAAGTGCTGAGTGTAATGGTATTTGAAACATAGAAAAGTGATGGCAGAAAAAAAGACCAAGTGGTCCATTGAGTCTGCCCGTTTCTTTCTTTGTTTTTTATACATGTTTGTGTTAACTTTTTTTTGTCTGAGTATAGATCTAAGTTTGTCCCAAGC
Organism: Lithobates sylvaticus; assembly: GCA_028564925.1. NCBI lineage: Eukaryota > Metazoa > Chordata > Amphibia > Anura > Ranidae > Lithobates > Lithobates sylvaticus. The sequence goes on from CM053027.1 coordinate 428,967,507, forward strand.
ATGTCTGAAACCACTTACTGTTGACTAACCCACTACCTCTGCTGGAAGTCTATTCCAAGTACCAACTACCCTTTCAGTAAAATAATACTTTCTAAGATTGGTTTCGAACTTTCCTCCAGTTAGTTTGAGGTCATGTCCCCATGTTCTTGATCTTGGTTATATATTGAAAATACTACCGTCTTGAACCTTATTCACCCCTTTGATGTATTTAAAGGTTTCAATCATATCTCCCCTTTCCCTTCTTTCCTCCAGACTGTACATATTAAGTTCCTAAATTATCTCTTGATATGTTTTATCCCTCAGGCCGTTCACCATTTTTGTTACTCGTACCTGCACACGTTCTATCTTATAAATATCTTTTTGTAAGTGAGGGCTCCAAAACTGGACACAGTACAGTATTCTAAATGAGGACTCATCAAAGATTATAGGGGAATCAGGACATCATTGTTCCTGCTGGTGACCCCTCTAGTAATCCATCCTAGAATTCTATTTTCTTTTGCGACTGCTTGACCACACTGCTCATTTTGTAATCATCTGAAATAAGCACCACCAAATATTTTTTCTCTGTAGTGCTGACCAACACTGTACCCCCAATGGTGTTCACTGTGAAGGGATTATTTTCCCTAAGTGCATTATTTCACATTTAGAAACACTGAACTGCAGTTTTCACTGCTTTAAACAATCTTCTAGCAATGCCAAAACATGTTCCATGTTACAGACACCTCCAAGGATAGAAACCTTATTGCACATCTTTGTATCATCAGCAAAAAGACCTACCTTACCAAAGAACCATTTAGTTATATCACATACAGACTAAATAAATAGAGCAGGACCTAGTACATAGCGTTGTGGTACACCACTAGTGACTGGTCTCTGTTCAAAATGAAACCCATTTATAACCTCACTCAGATCTATCCTTTAGCCATCTGCATATCCACTGAACCACCCAAGGGTTAAATCCTAGCTTGAACATTTGTATTAGATCATTATGTGGAACTGTATCAAATGTCTTGTTGAAATCAAGATATGCTATGTCCACAGCACCACCCTGGTCCAAAACATTGGTGATATAGTGAAAAAATGTAGTCATGTTAGTCTGACATGATCTGCACTTAGTAAAGCCATGCTGCTTTGGGTTCAGCAAGTTGTGTGTTTTTAAGTGATAAAATTATCCTTCTTTTCAGGAGTGATTCCATTAACCACTTGCCGACCAGCGCGCGACGATATACGTCGGCAGAATGGCACGTACAGGCAGGAGGGCGTATATATAAGTCCCTCCTTAATGCCTGTCCATGCCATCGGGAGCGGGGCGCTCCCGCGCCGGTCGGGACCCCTGTGAGTCCGGTCGCGCTCCCCGCGGACTCGATCGCCGCGGGGACCCCCGCGATCGTCTCACGGGAAGGCTGAATGGGGAGATGCCGAGATAAACAGCATCTCCCCGTTCTGCCTAGCAACTAGTGATGCCGATCTCTGCTCCCTGTGATTGGAGCAGAGATCAGCATTCACTTGCTGACAGCTACGCCCCCCCACAGTAAGAAACACACCCCTATGCATACTTAACCCTTACACTGCCCCCTTGTGGTTAACCCCTTCACTGCCAGTGTCATTTATACAGGAATCAATGCATTTAAATAGCATTGATTGCTGTATAAATGACAATGGTCCCAAAAATGTGTCAAAAATGTCCGATGTGTCCGCCATAATGTCGCAGTCACAAAAAAAAAAAAATCGCAGATCGCCGCCATTACTAATAAAAAAAAATTATTAATAAAAATGCTATATAACTATCCCCTATCTTGCAAACGCTATAACTTCTGCGCAAACCAATCAATAATCGCTTATTGCGATTTTTTTTACCAAAAATATGTAGAAGAATACGTATCGGCCTAAACTGAGGAAAAAAAATGTTTTTATATATATTTTTTGGGGATATTTATTATAGCAAAAAGTAAAAAAATAATGCATTTTTTTCAAAATTGTCGCTCTATTTTTGTTTATAGCGCAAAAAATAAAAAACGCAGGGGCGATCAAATACCAGTCAGTTAAAGCGACGCAGTGCCGAATCGCAAAAAGGGGCCTGGTCCTTTGGCTGCAAATTGGTTCGGGGGTGAAAGTGGTTAACCTGACTACAACTGATGTTAAACTCACTGGCCTGTAACTGCCAGCTTATTCTCTGCTGCCCTTCATATGGATAGGTACAATATTAGCTGTCTGACAGTCATGGGGAACTTCTCCTGTTAGCAGAGATTGATTAAAAACATTTGTTATGGCCATACCTTGAAGTTCTTAGAACCCTGGGATGAATACCATCAGGGCCCATTGCTTTATTAAGCTTTAACCAAGCCAGATCTTCTGCTACCTCTGTCTCCAGAAATCCTAAAAATGAACCATCATTACTAGAACCAATATGATTCCCCAACATGTAATTGTTTAAATGGTTTGCTACATCCAGGTCTCCCTCAACTGTTGTGCCCAGTTTTCATTTTTGTGACCCCATTGTATAATTTCCTTCTATTGCTGATGTACCTAAAAACGTTTTATCTCCTTTCCTCATAGATTTAGCAATTTCCTCCTCTTTCTGTGCTTTGGGAGCACTGATAATGTTTTTGGCCAATTTTTTTCAATTTTTTTACACTTCTCTATTAGCTACATCTCCTGTTTCCTTGAATCTCCAATATGCTGATTTGTTTCTCCTTTACTATCCTACTTAAATATTTAGTGAATCATATTGGGTTTTCCTTCCATTTATTCTTACTAATTTGCCTAACATATAATCTATTTGCCTCCTGCATGGTAGACTTTAACCGTGACCACTGATTACTTACTGCTGTCCAGTGGTGGCTGATGCAAATTTTTTTTGGGGAGTGCAAAAAAAATGCCAATCACGTGAGGCCTCACTGTGCCAATCATGTGCGGCCTCACTGTGCCAATCATGTGCGGCCTCACTGTGCCAATCATGTGCGGCCTCACTGTGCCAATCATATGCTGCCTCACTGTGCCAATCATATGCGGCCTCACTGTGCCAATCATATGCGGCCTCACTGTGCCTGTAATATGCTGCCTCACCCGTGCCAATCATATGCAGCCTCACTGTGCCCATAATATGCAGCTTCACCCTGCCAATCATATGCAGCCACACTGTGCCAATCATATGCGGCCTCACTATGCCCATAATATGCAGCTTCGCCGTGCCAGTCATATGCGGCATCACTGTGCCAAGCATATACGGCCTCATTGCGCCCAACAAATGCGGCCTCATTGTGCCCATAATATGCAGCCTCACTGTGCCAATCATATGCAACCACACTGTGCCAATCATATGCGGCCTCACTGTGCCAATCATATGCGGCCTCACTGTGCCAATCATATGCGGCATCACTGCGCCCATCATATGCCGCCTCACTGTGCCCATAATATTCAGCCTCACTGTGCCAATCATATGCGGCCTCACTGTGCCCATCATATGCGGCCTCACTGTGCCCATCATATGCGGCCTCACTGTGCCCATCATATGCGGCCTCACTGTGCTAATCATATGCAGCCTCACTGCGCCCATCATATGTGGCCTCACTGCGCCCATAATATGCAGCCTCACTGTGCCAATCATATGCGGCCACACTGTGCCAATCATATGCGGCCACACTGTGCCAATCATATGCGGCCTCACTGTGCCAATCATATGCGGCCTCACTGTGCTAGTCATATGCGGCCTCACTGTGCCAATCATATGTGGCCTCACTGCGCCCATCAAATGCGGCCTCACTGCACTCATCATATGCGGTCTCACTGCGCCCATAATATGCAGCTTCACCGTGCCAATCATATGTAGCCACCCCATGCCAATCATATGCAGCCTCACTGTGCCAATCATATGCGGCCTCACTGTGCCTATCATATGCGGCCTCACTGTGCCTATCATATGCGGCCTCACTGTGCCCATCATATTCGGCCTCACTGTGCCCATCATATTTGGCCTCACTGTGCCCATCATATGCGGCATCACTGCGCCCATCATATGCCGCCTCACTGTGCCCATAATATGCAGCCTCACTGTGCCAATCATATGCGGCCTCACTGTGCCCATCATATGCGGCCTCACTGCGCCCATCATATGCGGCCTCACTGCGCCCATCATATGCGGCCTCACTGCGCCCATAATATGTGGCCACACTGTGCCAATCATATGCGGCCACACTGTGCCCATAATATGCGGCCACACTGTGCCAATCATATGCGGCCACACTGTGCAATCATATGCGGCCACACTGTGCCAATCTTATGCGGCCTCACTGTGCCAATCATATGTGGCCTCACTGTGCTAGTCATATGCGGCCTCACTGTGCCAATGATATGTGGCCTCACTGCGCCCATCAAATGCGGCCTCACTGCGCCCATCAAATGCGGCCTCACTGCACTCATCATATGCGGTCTCACTGTGCCCATAATATGCAGCTTCACCGTGCCAATCATATGTAGCCACCCCATGTCAATCATATGCAGCCTCACTGTGCCAATCATATGCGGCCTCACTGTGCCAATCATATGCGGCATTTACTGTGCCAATCATATGCGGCAACACTGTTTCAATCATATGCGGCCTCACTGTGTCAATCATATGCAGCCTCAATGTGTCCATAAAAGGCAGCCTCACCCGTGCCAATCATATGCAGCCTCATCGTGCCCGTAATATGCAGCCCCACCCATGCCCATCATATGCAGCCCCACCGTGCCCGTAATATGCAGCCCCACCCGTGCCAATCATATGCAGCCTCACTGTGTCTGTAATATGCAGCAGCCTGTACAGTATGGAGGGACAGATTATGTATACCTGCAGTCAGTGATAATGGAGGAAGGTCTCTAGTATATACAGGAAGGAAGGTGGGTGTATACAGCTATATGTACACCCACCATCTTCCTTCCTGTATATAGAGACCTTTCTCATCCTCCTCATCATCATATACAGGTATATATACTGCAGGTATACATCATCTGTCCTGTATACAGCTATATACATAGTAACAGGACAGATGATGTATATCTGCATTTACAGTTATGATGATGGAAGATCTCCATATACAGTCAGGAAGGAAGATGTGGGTGTATATAGCTGTATACAGTTGTTTGACTACAGGATCAGAAGGATCACTAGCTTTATTTCTCTCTCAGTCTCTCTGCTGCTCCTCATGCCCGGGCCCAGTTTGCACTGGCTGCTCTGGTAGGGAGAGAAGTGGGGAAGTGACTATGTGATGTAATGTGTACACGGTACGCCTGTGCAGAGCTGTCTGGGAAAAGCATCAACAACAATTCAACAATATTCATCAAGCCATGTCCAGCTGAGGCCCACAGGCAGCACTGAGAAGGACGGTAGGTGCTGCTAGCTAAGTAACTTAGCTTACCGTCTGTTCCGTCAGGCCGTGCTGTCCGAATGGTGGGGAAACCGGAAGTGACGCTCCCGCGATAAGCCCCACCTACCGTCCTCCGGACCCGCCAATCAGGTGCAACAGGGTGGAATGAATGGATGAGTGGGACTGGGAGTGTAAACAGGACGCATGTCTTGCGCCCTGTTTACACTCCAAACACCTCCCAATAAGGCTTTTCAGCTGCAATCACCTGATTGCAGCAGTCAAGCTTATAGTGGACGACTCAGTGTCCTGAGACCGGACGCTCTTAAAAAGGGACACTTTTTTTCATGTTCAGCTTGAGGGGGCGGCGCGTGAGCGCCCCCTATTGACGGGCCGCCACAGCTGCTGTCATTTTACTCCAATCTTTCCATTATCAATTTATTTTTTAGGAATTCCCCTATTTCAGCAAAATGTGTCCTTTTAAAATCGAAAACTTTAGTTTTTCTATATGGTTTTTCAGTTCTTGTTTTAACCGGTTTATACTATACTGCAGCACAATGGCTCTCCTGGGCGAAACCCCGTATGGGTACGTCCTTCCCTTTTTTTGGCCACCAGATGCACGTGCCCGCCGCACGACGTGGGACCCGATGCCGGCCATGCACGTTTGCGTGTGTAAACACACAAATCCCTGTGTTGTCAGAGGAGAGGAGACATGTCGTTTGTTCCTACTAAGTAGGAACAGCGATATGTCTCCTCTCCTACTCAGTCCTATCCCCATACATTCAGAACACACTGAGGGAACACATATTTAACCCCTTGATCGCCCCCTGGTGTTAACCCCTTCACTACCAATGACATTTACACAGTAATCAGTGCATTTTTATAGCACTGATCGCTGTATAAATGTCAATGTGTCAATAGTGTCTGCTCTGTTTGTCGCAATGTCGCAGTGCCGATAAAAATCGCAGATCGCTGCCATTACTAGTAAAAAAGAAAATAATAAAAATGCCATAAATCTTTCCAATAGTTTGTAGACACTATAACTTTTGCGCAAACCATTAAATATACGCTCATTGTGATTTATTTTTTTTACCAAAAATATGTAGAATATATATTGGCCTAAACTAGTAAAGACATTTTTTTTTCAATTGGGGTATATTTATTATAGCAAAAAGTTAAAAATATAGGTTTTTTTTTTTCAAAATTGCCGGCTTTTTTGTTTATAGCTCAAAAAAGAAGCTCTATTGTGGGAAAAAAAGGACGCAAATTTTGTTTGGGTACAACATTGCATGAACGCGCTATTGTCAGTTAAGCTGATGCAGTGCCAAATTGTAAAAAGTGCTCTGGTCAGGAAGGGGGTAAAACCTTCTGGGGCTGGAGTGGTTAATATCAAATTAACTGGTTGCTGACCGCCGGCTGTCAACTGACGGCCAGGCGGTGCAGCTCTCGTGGCGGGAGGGCGTCATATGACGCCCTCGCCTTTTTGGCCCACCAGGGGGCTGCATCCGCCGTGTTACTGGGGACTCGGTGCGCGCGCCCGGCGGCCGCGATGTCCGCCGGGCACCCGCGATTGCCCGGTAACACGGCAGGACTGTGGATCTGTGTGTGTAAACACACAGATCCACGGTCCTGTCAGAGGAGAGGAGACCGATGGTGTGTTCTCAATACAGAGAAACACCGATCGGTTTCCTCCCCTTGTCAATCCCCTCCCCCTACAGTTAGAATCACTCCCAGGGAACATGTTAACCCCTTCAGCGCCCCCTAGTGGTTAACCCCTTTCCCTGCCAGTCACATTTATACAGTAATCAAGGCTTTTTCATAGCACGGAACACTGTATAAATGTGAATGGTCCCAAAAATGTGTCAAAAGTGTCCGATATGTCCGCCTCAATATCGCAGTCACGATAAAAATCGCAGATCACCACCATTACTAGTAAAAATAATAATAATAATAAAAATGCAATAAATCTATCCCCTATTTTGTAGGCACTATAACTTTTGTGCAAACCAATCTATATATATACGCTTATTGCAATTTTTTTTACCAAAAATATGTAGAAAAATACGTATCGACCTAACTGAGGAAAAAATTTGTTTAAAAAAAAAAAAGAAATTGCATATTTATTATAGCAAAAAGTAAAAAATATATATATTTTTTTCAAACTTGTCGCTCTTCTTTTGTTTATAGCGCAAAAAATAAAAACCGCAGAGGTGATCAAATACCACCAAAAGAAAGCTCTATTTGTGGGGACAAAATGATATTGGGTACAGTGTTGCATGACCGCGCAATTGTCATTCAAAGTGTGACAGCGCTGAAAGCTGAAAAATGGCTTGGGCAAGAAGGGGGTGAAAATGCACTGTATTGAGATGGTTAAAGACATTGGTGAACACTAGAGCCCAAATTTTCTCCCACCTCAACATTGTGAATTTGATCCCCATTTGTCAGTACTTGGTTTAGAATATGATCACCTCGGGTTGGGCTTTTTAGTAACTGTTTTAGATAAACCTCATTTGCCTCCATTACATCCCTGCTCCTGCTTGTAATAGCAGTTTAAGAATTCCAATTGATGTCAGGCATGTTGAAGTCACCCATAATTAAAAACGCTCTCTTCATTGCCATTTGAGTTATCTTGTCAATCAACAAGTTATCATAATCTTCAGTCTGTCCTGGTGGGCTGTATACTACACCAATTCTAAGGGAAAATCCCTCTCTGGTTGGAAGGCAGACCTAGAGGGCTTCAAGTATTTAATTTGTTTTTTGAATCCTTCCTATGCAGAGAAATGTTGCCAATCTCACAAGCAGCTATGTTTGTAACCTTTTGTATCTGTTTTTAGCTTCGAAAGAACACTATAGGGTTTATGCAATGTCACACCAAAAGCTACATGTTTATGGTCCACAGGCCTCACTCACCCCAGCCCAAAAGTTGCCCACAGTGCCCTTCTCCTGCACAGTTTTGAGGAAGAGGTGGCTTTTTGCAAGCCAGTTTCAACAGAACAAATTGGCTTAGACAGCCTCCTCTCAGACTGCAGGGCACAAATCAAGGAATTTAGACAAGCAATGTCATCACATAGACTAGAAATCTGCATACAAATGGGACAGCATCCCAGCTTCCAAAAAGTACAATGAAAGACAAATGCCAAGCAAGTATTGCACTGAACTAAACCAGACATTTAAAAAAATATTTACTTAAAGTGGACCTCCACCCTAAAGTGGAAGTTCCGCTTATCGGAACCCTCCCCCCCCTCCGGTGCCACAATTGGCACCTTTCAGGGGGGAGGGGGGTGTAGATACCTGTATAATCCAGGTATCTGCACCCACTTCCAGGAATAGCTAGCCGCAGATGCCCCCCCCGTTGTGTTCTGGGAAACATACAGTTCCCAGGACACAACGGGGACCAGTGAAGACACGCAGCGCGACTCGCGCATGCGCAGTAGGGAGCCGGGCAGTGAAGCCGCAACACTTCACTTCCTGATTCCCTGACAGAGGATGGCGGCGGGGGCAGCCGAGAGACGAGCGATTGCTCGTCATCTGCTGCCGACATCGCTGGATCCTGGAACAGGCAAGTGTCCATTTATTAAAAGTCAGCAGCTGCAGTTTTTGTAGCTGCTGACTTTTAATATTTTTTTTTTTCAGGTGCCATTCCTCTTTAAACTCAGATATGGGTACTAACCAATGATAGTTGTCTGTCTCCTAATTCCTGTTGTTTTCAATCTACTGCTGTTCAAACTATGCACTTTTGTCCTGCTGTAGTTCTGTCCTGCTGCACTTCCAAGAGCAAACTCCACAGAGTAAGGTCGGCCTTAGATGGTTTGAAACTCGGCCAGTTCACCAGAAAATCGGTCGAGATTCGAGCCATCTAAGGGGCAGGCCTAATGTACCCAAGTTGATTGAACTTTGGTATAACCAGCCTTCCAGATTTTACATGCGATTATTGTTAGTGACTGTTATAGCTCTGCAATAGCTCTGCGGGAGGGGTGCCCTTGTCAACACTGTCTGTGTTGATGGGGAAATCAAGCAAATTTATTTCCTGCAACCTGTGGTTGCAGGAAAGAAACTCACTCTGTCTATGTCCAGCCTAAACTCTGCAGAGTTGCTACCCCTCTTAAACACATCACTAATTAGGGACCAATTAGGTACACAAATTAGGCACCAATTAGCTCTGATTAGGCACCAATTAGCACTGATTAGGCATCCATGAGCTCTGATTTTCTTACCAGACTCAGGATTAACCAGTTCAAATGTAGAATCAGTGTGCATTGTGATGGGTTCATCATTCTTGTGATATTGTAAGTTTCTGTTATACTGTAATCTTGAACAATCAAACAGTGGAACATTTGCTGAATGTCAACCATAAGAGCAACTGGTTCTTGTCTGATGTGAAGCGAAACTCCTATAAGGTTGTTGTTCAGATTAGGCCAGGTGAGAAGGACATTGTTATGGGATTATCTCTCACAAACACCTTCTACATGAAGTCAACAAAGGTCATCTCAGGTTTTCTGTTCAGGCTGCATTGGTAAGAAGTAAATCATGCTTTGTCATACTGAATAATATTTGGTAGTTTCTTTCTTGAGACAAAAAATGTTAGTGGTGTCATCCAAATGTTGGAATTGTCCTGATAGAACTCCTTACTCATGGTTTTTAAGAACTCCTTGTCTTTCATAGTGGCTGTCAGCATACTATCTTCAGTTGTTACATTGAACACTATGGTGTTGATATTATCATCCCAGAAATAAAGGGCCTTGTAATTGCCTTGTGTGAAGAACTGTTGCATGCCTTTACTGCAAAGTCTTCATGGTGATGATGTGGGCACTGCTCGAAACATAAAATATGACCATTTGGGAAGATGTGTCTTGAAAGAAGAAGCTGTGGAAGACCTCCTGACATTACCCAGATACACGTTGCCTATGATGACCAAGTCTAGGTCCAGACATTGGGCATATGGTGCTTCATGTAGCTTGCTGATTTGGCAAGCCTTGTGCACCCTTGGGATATCTCTGCCAAGAAGCAGAGAAATATCTGCATTTCTGTCAAGAGCTGGTATGTCGTCAGGAATGCCTCTCAAGTGAGAGTGGCGAGACTCAACTGTAGGAGTAGAGATTTCCTCTCTGTTGTTAAATGGTGTTTATTTACTGCCATTCAGGCAAACTGCTACACGACCAGTGGCTCTTCCACCTGAAATGTCTGTAATACCAGCACAGGTGCCTAGGGTGTAAGGCATCTACTGTTGTGTTTAACAGTCAAAAAGCTGTGATCTTGCAAGAGGTTGGTAACATTGATCATCTAGAATAAAATACAGCTTTTTCAGGTTGACCCTTGGGGTATACACAAACTTAGCATATTTTGGCACAGGGTTTGTCAGAGTCTTTCTCCACAGATATCATGTACTGGAGTATGAGGTACTGTGTGGTCTCTGCTCTTGCCATAATGCTTTGCCTCAAGAGGATTACCTGTGGGACTATCTTCAAATGGATGAAGCCTTACAGTCTTTAGCATGGTGTTCTGTGAAAGCACAGCATTTGAAGCAAACCTGACATTTCTTTAAAAGCTCTTTGCGTTCTTGCAGGGGGTTTCTGTCTGAAGCCAATACATTTCCTAAGTGAGGGCGGTTTGTTATGTCTAGGACATTGGTGATTTGGGTTCTCAATTTTATTTTTCTGATTAGTCTTTTCAGGGACTGTTGTCAGTGCAGGTTGAATATCAGTCCTTTTCACAGACACTGGACCTCTGTGGTCTCTATGTAAAAGGCATAAGCTTGCAAGCCTTGAAGAAGGTGGACCGAGAGTGTTGGACTCCTCAAAGGAGAAATATGGATAATTTTTAGTATCTGCAATTCTCCCAATGAACTCGCTGAAGTAGGAAAATGGAGGAAAAAACATTGTTTTCTTCTTTGTACCTTGATCCAAGTCACGCCCATTTTTCCTGTATACCATAAGATAACTTTTGAGTTAACTATAGACTATTGAGTTAACCCCACAAGCGGTATCTAGGTGACTGAAGCTGGGTAGGCGGGTATCAGCTTTGGCAAGTTGATGCTCCAAGAGAAGGTCACTGAGCTCTTGACACTTTAGAGGGTCTTTTCCAGATATTTTGGGAAGGCTTGCAATGTTTAAAATTAGGGTTGCACTGATACAAGTATCGGTATTGGTGCCGATACCGAGAATTTGCACAAGTATCGGTACTCGTGCAAATGCACCGATACCTGAGACCGATACTTTCAGGCTCGGTTCTTTGAGCTGTCAGTGGGGAAGAACAAATGTTCCTCTGTTTAACCCCTTATTAACCCTTAATTTACTCTAATCAGCCTTAATTAACTCCCTATTCCCCTCCATTTAATTATTATTTTCCTGCTTTTTTATTTTGTTCACGTCTATTTTATAAACGAGAAACAATTAAAACTTTTTTTTTGTTTGCTTTGTTAGTGAATATTTTTACTCATATATATTAACATATATTTACAAATTTCACATTAAAAAAAGCGCAAAATCAATTTATTTCATTTGTAAATTACTTTTCAATGCTTTGTACAATTGCTGACAGCTGAAGTTTAAACAAAACGGTTGCGGTAGGTATTGGTAATTGGTATCGACGAGTACTAAAAAAATAGTATTGGTACTCGTACTCGTAAAAAAAAAAAATGGTATCGGTGCATCCCTATTTAAAATAAAGCATCCTCAATGGCGTCTCTGCTGCTGAAGCTATGCTCAAGTTTGTCCCAAGCAGCATTGACCTGTGGCAGGGTTGTCAATATGAACAGCTTTGAGTCTTTTGATGCGTTCATCAGATTGGGGATATAACCACCTAAAAAGCAGTTAAAGTTCTTCTGTAGTTGTGACATCTAGTTCATTGATCATGGCTTTGAAGGTGGTTTTCCAGCCTCTGTAGTTTTCTGGTTTGTCATCAAACTTAGTGAGACATATTAATCCGAAAAAAATTATCATTTCATTTATATGCTGCATCCCTGAATTTGATGCATCAAACTATATTTATAGTATAATTATGGGACTTTTAAGGTATAGCATTTAGTAGAAAAATAACATTTATTTCATTCAGCTGAATTTAGACAATATTTGTCCATACAGTAGCAGATTATATGAAAACTGTAAAACAATCGATTCCCAAATACTGTGATAATTGCATATAATAGTCATTCAAGCTCAACACATTTCTTGGACATGGTCCTCTTCATCAGGATATACCAATGTAGACTTTACTTGTGCCACCTAAATGGAATGACAAGTTTTAATGATATATAAAGAAAATATAACAAAATTTCACACACTGTAATAGCATTTGCCTGGGGATTTCCACATGTGGACCTGGACAGTTCCTATTCATGGACTTACATATATCTCCCAGGTGTCCCACAAGCCCTTCTCTCCCCTTATTTTCCTTCTACATATCTTAATCTTTGCAGAGCGGGTATTTGTCAAACTGTAACATGTCTGTGTTTTCTGACTTTGGATGCGTGGTTGCGTGTGGAAAAAATGTTGTTACATTGGCTGGTGTGCTGAGATTGAGTGCCCTTAGGAGGAATGGCGGTGCAAAGGTGTTCATACCTGACACTGGCTTAGAGTTGATTGCTGTGTTGGGTTGCAGCTGTGGAGCAGTGTACTTGGTAAGAGGTAACTAACTATACTCATGGTAAGATGTATTGTCTATTATCGTTATACTGGTGTCCACAGTTTGCAATGGTGCAAAGGTCAGGTGTACTGGGGGATGAGTAGACAGATTGTCTTGAGAGGTGGTAGGCATGGTGTTCTGACCTTGGTATGGTAGAGGGATAGAGCTGTTGTGGCTGGAGCTGAAGTTATGGGAGAAAGTGTGAGGAATATGATGCATATGTTGCAACTGAGTGTCTGCTGCTGTTATGTCCTTCACTTTTGCAAGAAGCTTGCTCTAAAACCTTTAACCTTGCCATGGCTGTGGTGAGCTTCCATCCCTCCTCTCATGTGTGTAGCTTCTGCTTGCATCTCCACTTCCATCTGTGTTTTTTTTTTGTGTGTTCTTGCATGCACTTTCTGCGGCTTCTGCTTCCACCAATGCTTTGTTTATTGAATTCTTGTGTGCAGTTTCTGTGGCTTCTGCTTCCTCCTCCTGCCTTTTTTGGGCAATGAAAAGAGCCCTATCAGGTCTCCCAAGATACCTCAAGAAGGCAGGAAGAAAGGGAAGAAAGCGAGGCTGTCCAGGAGGGCGAAACAAAAAGGAAAATAGCAACCTAGATATAGGGATCTTCAACTTGGCAGATGCACAATTCTCAGATGAGGAACTGTTGGTCCTCAAGGCAGGTCTAAAGTTTGCCTCTGCCAAGTTTTTGGACAAATTTGAATTATATACTGATTTTGAGAAATTTTCAAGGAAGCAGAATATTAAAAAAAAATTTAGTGAACGGGAAAAGGACAGGAAAGGAAAAAAATTGAAGAGCCCTCTGATTTTATACATAATGGTTTAAAAAACAAATTGACCTTTAACCCTAAATCTAATGCGAGCAAATATATTGAAGTGTTTAGGAGTATGATACAAGAGGATGCAAGGAATTTAAAGGCCACAAAGAATAGAAGCAATAAGGACATTTGGAATGGTATTAAGGAGCTTGAAAAGTAAAAAAAGGAATAGTAATCAGAGCAGCGGATGGGGGTGGGGTGGACTTGTTATCTTAAAGAAAACAAAGTATTAGGCAGAAATGCTAAGAATTCTTGGTGATGTAAATACATATAAAATCATACTCATAAACTAAAAAAGAAGCTGAATGAACAGGTAAAGACGGGAAGGAATAAACAGATTTTGAATAAAAAGGAAGCTAAATATCCGAGGGCACCAAGAATTACGGTGGTATGCCACCTACCTAAAATGCATAGGAATAAGGAAAGGCCCCCTGGGAGGCCTATATTAAGTGGAATAAACTCCCTGTATTTGCGCTTAGGTGAATATTTGGACACCTTCCTTCAGCCACTGGCAGCTAAAGGGAAGGTGTTCATAAAGGACATTTGGGACATCATTTCCCTGTTACAGGAACAAACTGTAAGTGACTCCTCGCTGTTGGTGACAATAGATCCCCTTAATGCTGCAGAATGGGCTTTGAAAAAGCACACAGATTTGAAGCAGGCACAGATTGACTTGATACTAAAGGGATTGCATATGTCCAATAATTATTTCTGCCACCAAGGACAATATTTTAATCAAAAAAAATGTGTAGTAATGGGGGCTAGATGAGCCCCCAGCATAGCAAATATATTCCTTTAACAAATGGGAAGAAGATGAAGTTTTTAATATGCATTGACAGGAACGGAGAGGCTACCATAGATTTATTGATGACGTTTAATCTTATGGGAGGGGGTCTGAAGAAAGATTAAAAGAGTTTCTGGATTAATTTAATAATAATGCATATGATATTAGACAGCTAGCTGGAACACTGAGATGGTGCATTTCTTGGATTTGGAGATATATAAAACCATAATGGTTTGGCTACTTGGACACACTTGAAAGATGTAGACAGAAACGGGTATGTGTCAACTAAGAGTTGCCATCACCCTAATTGATCAAAGCTATTCCTAAAAGGCAGCTTATACGGGTAAGAAGAAATTGTGACAGCACAGATGATTACTTATCCCAGTCAGATAAACTTATAGAAAGGTTCTGTGAGAAGATATATAAGAAGAAGGAACTTCTAAGAACTTGGGATGAGGTAGGAAAAATGGAGAGGGCAGAGTTAATACAACCAAAACCCAAGAGAAATAGCTAGATGGAGATGGCATTTATTACAGGCTTTAACACAGAGTATAGAGAAAATCATAAGGAAACACTGGCCGATACTATTAACCACTTGCCCACTGGGCACTTAAACCCACTTCCAAACCATGCCAATTTTCAGCTTTCAGTGCTGTCACACTTTGAATAACAATTTTTTCTAACAAATACAGCTTTCTTTTGGGGGTATTTATTCACCACCGGGTTTTTTTTTATTTTTGCGCTATAAATAAAAAAAAGACCGAAAAAGTAAAAAAACATTTTTTTTATTAGTTTCTGTTATAAAATTTAGCAAATTAGTAATTATTCTTCATACATTTTGGCCAAAATTTATACTGCTACATATCTTTGGTAACAATAGCCCAAATCAATGTATATTATTTGGTCTTTGTGAAAGGTATAGAGTCTACATGCTATGGTGCCAATCATTAAAAATTGATCACACCTGATGTACTGACGGCCTATCTCATTTCTTGAGACACTAACAAGCCAGGAAAGTACAAATATCCCCCAAATTACCACTTTTTGGACATTCCAAGGTATTTAGTAAAAGGCATGGTGAGTTTTTAACGTTTTAATTTTCACGTTTTAATTTTTTCCCACAATTCTTTGCAAAAGGGAGATTTTTTTCCACAAAATTGTCATATTAACAGGTTATTTCTCTCACACATCATGTGCATACTTACAACTACACCCCAAAACACATTCTGCTGCTCCTCCTGAGTATGGCGACACACATGGTACCACGTGTGGGACTTTTACACAGCCTGGCCACATATAGAGGCCCAACATGCAGGGAGCCCCATCAGGCGTTCTAGGGACATAAATTACACATATCATTTCCTGACAACCTATCACACTTTTTAAGGCTCTGGAGCACCAGAGCAATGAAAACGCCCACAAAATGATCCCATTTTGGAAAGAAAACACCCCAATGTATATTCTATGAGGCATAATGAGTCTTTTGAACATGTCATTTTTTTCCACAAGTTTTTGGAAATGTGGAAAGAAAATGAAAACACATTTTGCTACACAATTTTATGGCACTGACAGGGGGGGCAATGATAAGCACTTACTGATGGGCACTTTAGTGGCACTGATGGAGCACTGTAGACCACTGATGTAGCACAGATGTGGCACTGATGTAGCACAGATGTGGCACTGATGTAACACAGATGTGGTACTGATTGAGCAGAGATGTGGCACTGATGGGGCACTGTAAGGCACTAATGGGACACATAAGAGGCACAGATGTGCACTTATGGGTCACAGAAGAGGCACAGATGTGCACTGATGGAGCACTGTAGAGCACTGCTGTGGCACTGATGGGGAACTGATGTGGCACTTCTGGGCACTTGCAATAGATAAAAAAAAACTCAAGCAGCCTCACGTTGCAGCTTCTCCCTCCTCTCCTTACACGATCAGTGTGAGAAGAGGAGAGAACAGGACATTATGCGGGTTTAATGACAGTGATCGCTTTATATATTGTGTAGCGCTGACAGTTCTGCTATACAATGTTACTCTATGGACAGTGTTATAAATTGGTATTTGGCACCATCTAGTGGCCAAAATGTGAAAGACACTTCGTCTATTTTCTATTAAATAACATAGAGGAAATGTTACAGGAAGTGACTCATTGTTTACATTGTGCAAGGGCCGAACTACCCACAATGCTAAATGACCTACCTATGAACTGAACTGCATGCTGGGTAGGTTATAAAAGGACGCAGTCATTTTCTTTCTCTTTTGGACATGTGGCCTGCCTACAAGGATCACAGAGGAGGTGTTCCAGAGAGCGCCGCCTGCTGCAATTGCAGAGCGGAACAACCAGCAATTCTGCCCTACACGTAGGGGGAGCTCCCATTACAAATTGTGTTGTATTGTATAGGATTGATGGTTTTGCATAATTGTGTTTAATACAGCGTGCTGGAAGCGGGAAGGTGCCCAGAGTCAGAGGCATTGCCACTCTGAGCATTAGTCCCACTTGGAAACACGTTCTCAAGGGTTATCCAAGAAATGTCTGGGATGGCCAGTGGGAAAATTAACAACTTTGCAGCTCCCAAGGGAGTAGTGTGCTACATTGTATAATACTACTACGTATTAAAATCTGTATGAATGTCCGAATGTATGGTAGTATCTTGTAGGTAAGAATTTTTGGTTTTGTACCACTGGATGGTGCTATACCAAAAAGGATCCATGTCTTTAGAGAATAAGTGGTCATGAGGCTGATAAACCACTAGAGAGAGCCCCTATTGGTTATATTAAGTGTATTAAGTGGCCCTTATTGATTAAAGGAGGTTTTTATAAAGGTCGAGTTTTTAAGGAGAAGTCAAAAAAAAATTGTAAAAAAAAAAAAAAAAAAAAGAAATGATACAAATAAAAACTACTGACACCATCCACTGCCCTACTTACACCGTCAGTATATACACATGCACACACACATATGTGTTTGAGCTTTGAGGTGCACATCCTAATGGAATAGGCTGTGCACACCTATGTCTGTATATATTTTAAAATCTTGACACATTTTCTGTAATTTTAAAAATTTTAATAGGTTGTATAATATAATTGAATGGAATAATGATTTGTACCGATGCATAGGTTGCATAAACGTATGGAACTGACTTGCGCCCCACCAACATACACAGCCTGCTGTTAGAGACAAAAAAACATTGGGCCAATTAGTGCGGGAAGCACCAAAAAGATGGAGTTGACATTTGAACCATTAGCAACGCAGAGGGGGGTACATAACGCTACAGTAAGATGGTGGAGAGTGAGCCTCCTGATGATGCTGGCACGCAAAATCCATTGAGCCTGCGTGTCCTCCATCGTTAACGTCTCTTCCTGTTGGGTTCAGATTAGCACTTCCGGTTGTTGGAATGAACACCAACTCAGACCGAGCGGCCCGCATGACAAAAAAAAACAGGCTGTTATGTTGGTGCTGACAATAGCCCCACATAATGTAAGTGCAAAAATGTTTTTATACCTTCTATAACTTTTAATAAACTATATGACACTATCTCGGAAATTCAATTTTTCTTCTGGGTCCCGGTGGTTGGGAATGAGAAAAGAAGATTTGGAGGGCCATTGGTTGGTGCAATTACATGTGGCAGTATACTTGCGGATTATCATAACTGTGATTCGAGGAACAAAAACGGATGATACCCTTAAAAACATCCAGGGCATTATGGGTGGAACTGCATACAGATGTGCGTAGTTCAAAGTTAATCATTGGAGTTTGTTATAGACCACCCAATGTTAATGAGGAGGGGGATACTCAGCTCCTTGCACAGATGGAAAGGGCTGCAAGGGCTGGGACAGTGATAATAATGGGGGATTTTAACTACCCAGAAATTGACTGGAATAATGGCACTGCTGGGACAGTTAAAGGACAAAAAATTATAAACCTATTACAGGACAATTTTATGGTCCAGTTTATTGAGGCCCCAACCAGGAATGATGCTCTGCTGGATCTGGTAATCTCAAACCATGCAGAGCATATAACTAATGTTCAGATAAAGGAACATCTGGGTAGCAGTGACCATAACATGATTTCATTTGATGTTAGCTGTAAGCAAAAATCACATGTAATTTCAAAGCCATTGTATTTAATTTTTAGGGACTCATTAATGACAGGAATAGTACCACTGGATTGGCGCAGGGCGAACGTGGTGCCTATATTTAAAAAGGGAACAAAGTCTTTACCAAGTAACTATAGACCTGTTAGTTTAACTTCTATAGTTGGGAAGATACTGGAGAGATTAATAAAAGACCACATAGACGAGTTCTTGCAGGAAAAAAATATTTTAAGCAACAGACAGCATGGATTCATGAAAGACAGAAGTTGTCAGACAAACCCGATTTCTTTTTATGAAGAGGTAAGTAAAACCTTGGACAGAGGGGTGACGGTGGACGTGGTATACTTGGATTTTGCAAAAGCGTTCAATACAGTTCCCCACACACGGCTCATGTGTAAGGTAAGGTCTACAGGTTTGGAAATATCGGTTTCTAAATGGATAGAAAACTGGCTAAAAGACAGAATTCAGAGAGTAGTGGTTAACAATTCTTACTCTGAATGGTCTAAGGTTATCAGTGGTGTACCCCAAGGTTCAGTGCTGGGACCCTTACTTTTTAATATCTTTATAAATGATATTGGGTCTGGGATCAAAAGTAACATTTCTGTCTTTGCAGATGACACCAAGCTATGCAGTGGATTAACGTCCTTACAGGAGGTCTCCAATTTACAAGCCGACCTCAATGCTCTGTCTAGTTGGGCGACTATGTGGCAGATGAGGTTTAATGTTGATAAATGTAAAGTTATGCACTTGGGGGCTAAGAATATGCATGCATCATACATGCTAGGGGGAGTACAACTGGGGGGTTCCATAGTGGAGAAGGATCTGGGGGTTTTGGTAGATCATAAGCTCAATAATAGCATGCAATGCCAAGCTGCGGTTTCCAAAGCGAGCAAAGTCCTTTCTTGTATTAAGAGAGGTATGGACTCCAGAGAGAGAGATATCATTTTGCCCCTGTTCAAATCATTAGTAAGACCTCATCTGGAATATGCAGTTCAGTTTTGGGCACCAGTTCTCAAAAAGGATATTGGGGAACTGGAGAAAGTGCAGAGAAGGGCAACCAAACTGATAAGAGGCATGGAGGAGCTCAGCTATGAGGAAAGATTAGAGGAACTGAATTTATTCACCCTTGATAAGAGGAGATTAAGGGGGGATATGATCAACATGTATAAATATATAAGGGGTCCATATAGTGAACTTGGTGTTGAGTTATTCACTTTACAGTCAACAAAGAGGACAAGGGGGCACTCTTTACGTCTAGAGGAAAAGAGATTTCATCTCCAAATACGGAAAGGTTTCTTCACAGTAAGAGCTGTGAACATGTGGAATAGACTCCCTGCAGAGGTGGTTCTGGCCAGCTCAGTAGATTGCTTTAAGAAAGGCCTGGATACTTTCCTAAATGTACATAATATAACTGGGTACTAACATTTATAGGTAAAGTTGATCCGGGGAAAATCCGATTGCCTCTCGGGGGATCAGGAAGGATTTTTTTCCCCTGCTTTAGCAAATTGGAGCATGCTCTGCTGGTTTTTTTTGCCTTCCTCTGGATCAACTGTGGGTATAGAATGGGGTATATGGGATTGTATGATATATATATATATATATATTTTTTTATTTGTGGTTGAACTGGATGGACTTGTGTCTTTTTTCAACCTAACTAACTATGTAACTATGTAACTATATATATATATAACATGTGTGGTTATTAGGTGTACATTTTGTACACACTGTGGTGGAGCACTAATTGAAGGAGTTTTTCTGCACTTTATAATCAGAAGACACGGTGGTTGGAGATTCTTAGTAAAGGACTATTCACATTTTTTTATGGACTTTTTTCACTATCTACGAATAAATTGATTTTATGGATTGATGTATACTGTAGCACATATTATCAGGGCCATCTTTAAAGCAGGGACAAAAGGGGCCCTGGGCCCTGTCATTGTGGGGGGCCCGCCAAAGCCGCTGTCCCTTGTGCCCGCGCTGCCCGCAAATTGGGGTCCCAACCATGCCATAATAACCCCGCCGAGTGCAGAAATAAATTGCTGTATTCCCCGGCCAGCAGGGCAGGGGTGGGGCCGGGAGCTCCACTGCCGCTCCGACCCCACCCATGCAGCCTGTATGCTCGGAGGCTCGGAGCTGACATCGGAGTAGGAGAGATGAGAGCCCTGCCTCCGGACCTCTTTGAGTCCTGCCCCCAGACCTTTGTGAGTCCCGCCCCCAGACCTTTGTGAGTCCCACCCCCCAGACCTTTGTGAGTCCCACCCCCAGACCTTTGTGAGTCCCACCCCTAGACCTTTGAGTCCCGCCCCAGACCTTTGCAAACTCTGCCTCCAGACCCCTGAGGGCCCCGCACCTGGACCCCTGAGGGTCCCACACCTGGACCCCTGAGGGCCCCGCACCTGGACCCCTGAAGGCCCCACACCTGGACCCCTGAGGGCCCTGTCCCTGAATCAATGAGAGCGGGTGGTGAGCCTGGCTGGCTTGGTAGGTCATTCTCCCCATAGACTGCTTGTTGACTGTTATCTTAACGCTAACCTGTTGTCTATGAACAATATAGCTGTACATTGCTATGTCAAATTTTTAAATGGTTACTTAGTTTATCACCTCCTGTACTCTGGTCTCTGGTCATCTCCTGTATTAGATTTGCAGTCTCTGGTCATCTCCTGTATTAGAGCCACAGTCTGTGGTCATCTCCTGTATTAGATTTGCAGTCTCTGGTCCTCTCCTGTATTAGATCCGCAGTCTCTGGTCATCTCCTGTACTAGATTTGCAGTCTCTGGTCATCTCCTGTATTAGATTTGCAGTCACTGGTCATCTCCTGCACTAGATCCACAGTCTCTGGTCATCCCCTGTATTAGATCCGCAGTCTCTGGTCATCTCCTGTATTAGACCTGCAGACTCTGGTCATCTCCTGCACTAGATTCGCAGTCTCTGGTCATCTCCTGTATTAGATCCGCAGTCTCTGGTCATCTCCTGTATTAGATCCGCAGTCTCTGGTCATCTCCTGTACTAGATTTGCAGTCTCTGGTCATCTCCTGTATTAGATTTGCAGTCTCTGGTCATCTCCTTCACTAGATCCACAGTCTCTGGTCATCTCCTGTATTAGATCCACAGTCTCTGGTCATCTCCTGTATAATACCGCGTACACACGGTCGGAATTTCCGATGGTAACAGTCCGATGGGAGCTTTTCATCGGATTTTTTGTGTATGCCCATCGGTCTTTTTCTGTTGAAATTTCCGACGGACTTTGGATTGAGAATCTGTTCTTAATATTTCCGACGGAAAACCTTTCTATCGGATTTTCCGATCGTGTGTATGCAATTCCGACACGCAAAATTCCGACACATGCTCGGAAACAATTTGACGCATGCTCAGAAGCATTAAACTTCCTTTTTATAGTGCAGTCGAACGTTTTTTAAGGCGTGGTGTTATTGACCATCGGAATTTGGTGTGTAGGCAAGACAGTTTGAGCGAAATTCCGTCGGAATTCCAACGGGAAAACCATCAGAGCTTTTTCCGACGAGAATTCCGACCGTGTGTACGCGGCATTAGATTTTCAGTATCTGGTCATCTCCTGTATTAGATCCACAGTCTCTGGTCATCTCCTGTATTAGATCCGCAGTCTCTGGTCATCTCCTGTATTAGATCAGCAGTCTCTGGTCATCTCCTGTATTAGATCAGCAGTCTCTGGTCATCTCCTGTATTAGAGCAGCAGTCTCTGGTCATCTCCTGTATTAGAGCAGCAGTCTCTGGTCATCTCCTGTATTAGATCAGCAGTCTCTGGTCATCTCCTGTATTATATCAGCAGTCTCTGGTCATCTCCTGTATTAGATCAGCAGTCTCTGGTCATCTCCTGTATTAGATTTGCAGGAGCAGTAATGATGTGCAGTAACCTCTAGCAATGAATGAGGAAGCAGAAATTATTTGTTGTAACCTCTAACAACCAGTCAGTAATCGGTAATAATATGCTGTATCCTCTGGCAACCAATTGCAATTGCTGCCTGATCTGCTGCAGTAAACTGATTTTGAGTCTTACTGATACTTGTTGTATGTCTAATAGCGGTTGGGGGGCCCCAAGAAAATGTTTGCCCAGGGTCCAATAAATATTAAAGATGGCCCTGCATATTATGTGTTTTATGTTGGATTTGCTTTGAGAATCTGAGGCTGTGTGTTAGCACCTCTTTCTTATTCACTTTTTTGTTTTGAGATGGGTATCCACTTAAAGGGGCAGCTTCACATGTTTATTCTATTTAGGTTGGCACCACATTGTTTTACATATTTTTTTGGGCAAAGGCTGCCAGAATTATAGAAGCTTCAGCGTCAGCAGGGGCTTTAATAAGTTGTTGGCTGAGAGTGGAACATTTTGATTGTAGGGATTTGGCGGACATTGAGGAGTGTCTCATGATGAAGAGCGATGAGGTTTAGATTCATGAAGTTGTACTATTCCCACCTCTGCCTTTGTCTGTAGTACTAAACTGTCTCTCTCTAGATTAAATATATATATGTAAAGACAAGGGGGTATATTGGGACTTTAAATGAGGTGCACATTGGGACCCATTGATACTTGCCTTATTAAAAGTCCCAAACCCCCTTTTTTTTCTTCTCTCTAAATTAAAGGGGTTGTAAAGGCAGAAGTTTTTTTTATCTCAATGCATTTTATGCATTAAGATAAAAAGCCCTCTGTGTGCAGCAGCCCCTCTTAGCCCCCTAACACTTACCTGAGGTCCCTCTCTGTCCACGAGTGTCTCAACCATCCGAAATTCTATTTCCTCATTGGCTGAGACACAGCAGCGGCGCCATTGGCTCCCGCTGCTGTCAATCAAAGTCAGCTAGCCACTGCAGTGCCGGGTCGAGGCTCTGTGTCTGAATGGACACAGGGAGCTGTGACTCAGCTCAGGTGCCCCCCATAGCAAGCTGCTTGTTGTGGGGGCACTGAACAGGAGGAAGGGGCCAGGATCACAGAAGAGGGACCGAGAAGAGGAGTTCTGTGCTGCTCTGCAAATCCACTGCAACAGAGCAGGTAAGTATAACATGTTTGTTATTTTTATAGATTAAAAAAACAAGACTTTACAATCACTTTAAGCTCACTTTTGAGAGCGCCCTCTAGTTGCAGTACTTCATTAGATGACTGAGAAAGGGATAACATGCAATCAATGGTTTTAGTTCATAAGTACTTGACATTAGCCAGCACTTCTTCTTTATCAGACTTATAATCCTGTTGAACCCTCCAAGTTGGTTTAACCAGAAATGTACCTTGTCTGCTTAGTTCCTGATCTGCCTACAGAGAAAGTGTAATGTCTTGGTGAGTCATTGTGCTGACAATGAAAGAGTTAACTGTCAATCTTTGAGAAATGTATCAATCACTTAGCTTTGTGGTTGGAGGTTGTTTGTGAAGCACAGACTGCTTTCTGTCTCACTTGTTTGGGAAGCTATAGTAAGCAGAAAACAGAATAGCATCTAATGATGCAGGCAGCTTCTACTGTATACATGTATGATGCACAAATTGACTTGTATAACACAGGTCCATTAGAAAAACACTGGATTATTGCTCTTTTGCAGACTGCACGATACTGTGATTAGCTTGCAGGCATGTACAGGCTTGTATGACAATGGCTGCACTGTCATAAGCTACTGTATACCCAGAGATCATATCCCATTCCACAGCATATTCCAGAGCTATACATTTTTTTAATTATTATTATTTATTTTTTACTGATAAATTATTTTTAACTGTTCTGGCTATCCATTTATAAGCACTGAAGTGTGATCTATATAACTGATGTAGTTGTGGCAGGATAGTTGCAACTTACAGTCTCAGTAGAATTAGTAGACAGTGACCAAATTACATCTTGCAGATCGTAGAAAGCTTTAACTTAAAACTTGTGTAGATCTACACATCAGATAGGTAAAAACAATCATAGTATGTCTAGCTCCAGCAATTACATGTGCTCAGAACAGAAACTAAAGACACACTGAAAAGAGGGAGGGAGTAGCTATACAGAGCATCTCCTAGCTACAGATGGAGGAAGGGACAAAATGATCTAAAGGCAAACAACAATGCATGTGTAACATGATACAAGGTAATTTATTTTAAGTCATTAACTAGGTAATGAAATAGTAAGAAGTCTAATTTGAAGTGATTGTAAAGGTTAATAAAAAACAAAACAAAAAAAAACAAACATATCATTTTTACTTGCCCTGTGCAATGGTTTTACACAGAGCCCCCACTGGAGCTCATGGCTCCTCCTCCCTTCTGAGTATCCTCATAGCAAGTCACATGCTATGAGGGCACTTGTGCAGGCTCGATCCAGAGCCAGGCTCTGTGTTTCCATTGACATAGACAAAAAAGTTTAGCCCTGCCCTCTGCTCTGTAAATGACAGCAGCATGAGCCAATGGCTCCTGCTGCTGCCTCCATGTCCAGTGAGAGAGAGAGAGAGAGAGAGAGAGGAGAGTGCCTTTCCTCCCTGAACACACTGCCCCCCCTGTCATTAAATGCCTCTCCCAGCCTGTCAGTGGCCTGTATTTAATGTACAGTATGTCTTTACATTACTGTTAGGCCTTGTTCACACAGGCATACTTAAAGTGATTGTAAACCTTTGTTTATTTATTTATTTGTAAATAACAAACATGTCATACTTACCTCCACTGTGCAGTTCGTTTTGCACAGTGTGGCCCTGATCATCGTCTTCTGGAGTCCCCTGGCTCCTCCTCGCATCATTAAACCACCTGGGAGAAGCGCTCTCCATGGGAGTTACCTTGTGGGTGCGCTCCCGAGTCCAGCATTTGCATCCATAGACACAAAATGCCGGACACGGTCCTGTCCCCCGGCGCCCACCTCATTGTATTTGATTGACAGCAGTGGGAGCCAATGGCTGCGCTGCTATCAATCTATCCAATCAAGAGCCAAGAACCCCGGGCAGAGTGGAAGAGCGCGTCTGCACTGAGGGAATGAAGGGCTCAGGTGGGTAAAATGGGGGGCTGGGGGGCGGTCAGTGTCAGAAGTTTTTTCACCTTAATGCATAGGAACCAAGAACCAAGAAGGCCACTTTGCAGCAGGGGATTTCTCTGATTGGTTCAAAGGGTGGTTTCTGCAGGAAAGAAAGAACCAGATTGAGGTCCTAAGGAAACACAGAGTGCTGTAAAGGGGACCTGATCCTAGATACACCTTGAATAAAGCTTTTGACAAGGCCAGAGATTTTTGAAACTGAATAGTCAAGGCTGAAACCTGTGCTTTCAGAGTGCTAGGCCTAGCTCTGGTCAAGTACTAATTGTAAAAATGCCAAAATGTGAGGCAAAGAGAAATCTCTGGTGTTTACAACAGGCAAACAAGGATTTTTTGTTGTAGGATGTGATAGGGAAATCCCAGAACTTGTGGGATTCCAATAACATGTTGACTGCTGAACCATATTTAAAGAGATGTATTTAATATTTCAAGCTTGTAGCTAGCCACAAGCAGGGAGAACAGACATTGTACAGTGCATGTCATACATTCACATATTGTTCTGCTGAGGCTTGGGACCTCAGTACATTTATACAACTCAAAAGGGGGGTGGGAGTACATTGGTTAGGAAATGGTCGTTTAGCACCTTCTTGTTACTTCCCACCTAGCTTGGGAACAAGTCGAATGTAATTGTTCCCAGGCTGGAGGTGTGAATGGCATTTGGAGACATCCAACACAGCTGTCTAAATACGTCCTGTGACTTATAAAAGTATCTCTCTATTTTAAGAATACATTTGCTTGATAACCATAACTAAATGTTTGATAAAATAAATGCCTAATTCATTTACCCGATCAATCCCATCTTTTGGTCAAAATAAATATTGACCACATAACTAACATAACATAAATGGCATTCTAAAGAAAAGCAGATAAAATTACAATTCCTATCAATTGCTCCAAAATTACACCATCTACTTCCAACTGCCTAATCTTAGTTTGAATATCTATTCTTCTAGTTCATATTTCCTCCAATTTATGTACCCAATTTACTTCTGCAGAAAAACCTCATTTTGCTTTGTCAAGGCTAAACAAAAATATAAAAATACAAAAATTTCTAAAATTACACGTTGGTCTAACAATGTATGTATGAACGCCAAGTCTTTAGTTGATTCCTCCGCTGTAACTTTGACAGCTAGTCCATAAGACTCCACTGCAACACCTAAGAACACATACAATGAATCTTTTTCTTCAGGACTCTCGCAGTCCACATGACAAAAGTTTTACTTCCAGTAGGTGTGCAGATCTTTTTGCAATTGTAGCAAACTGTTTTTAGACAGCTGATATTATAAGTATCAAAGTTCTTCAGACATCTAGAAAGCTTTTGTTGTGGCTGATGTCATAAAGCCAAGGAATGAGGGAGGATATTTTTGAAGATGGCGTCAATCAGATTGTTAGTCCAACATTTGATCACTACCAAAAATGCCCATAAAGCCGTTGAGTCTTTTACTGCTGAAGTAAATTTATGTTTTTAGAAGCAATAAGATCTAGAAGAAAAATAAAAACATATTAATACAAGGAGAAACAATTCTCATTTAGTATAACATATTATTCAACTGTCATTTAAACTAAACTGTCTAGACTAGCCTGAATTCAATGAAACATTTTTCATGAACAATAGGCTTCTCAGAGGGGGGCCTATCACGTATGGCTTGGATCAGTGATCCTACAGGAACAAAGACATTGTACAAGAATGACAGGAGTATAGTGCAGTATTGGAGTTCAGGGTTCACAGGAAGTCAGGTACACAAGATACAGTTGATGTTCAAGGATTTTAAGGCAGGAAGGATACCTAATGGTACTATCTGGGGAGAACGCAGCATGTCCGCACATGCATAAATGGTGAGGGCCCTTGAAAGGGCCGAGGCGCAGAGTCTAAGGAACTGCCTTGTCTTCTCCAGAGCTCTTAAAGGTAGAGATGGTTTTTTTGCTGCAAACAGTTCCCCGGTTGCGGCCCTCTTGCTCACCCAAGCAGGCAGATACCTATAACTAAGGGCCAATGAACAAATGAGAATCCCTTGTAGCGCTGAGGTGCTGGGATCACTAAACAGTAGGGAGTAAAAATCAAGCTAACAGGTGTGTGCCTGGACACACACAGACATTGGGGATAGTTACACAAAGACACATAATTCAGCTAGAAATGAGTAGCCATGTAAACAGTCACACAGGAATCTATAATAGTAGTGAAGTTGCATGGTGTCACTGAAACAGGAAACTAGCTTAAAATAGACTTGGAGACACAAAGGCAGACTTGCTTGGGACATTATCATTCAAAGCCCAAAGCAATCTGCTTCAGCTTGAAAAGGCAGTACTGGCTGGACATGTAGCTAATTCAATTAACAGGAGGTCTAATCTAGTCTTAAAATAAGTTTTGTGGGACAAGATACAACCGCAGACCTTATAAGTGAAAGTATTGGAACTAAATGCCAACACCAATACATTAATCACACACATGGGTTGGAATTGATGGACTTGTGTCTCTTTTTCTCAACCTCACCTACTATGTAATAGCAGCATACCTGCTGATCTTTGGGAATAGAGGAGACAGATCTTTAGAAAAGCTGAAGATCTGTGACAGGTCTAATTTAAAATCTTAATAATACCCAAGTAATCTTAACACTTAATGTAGTAATACTGACATTCATGTAGTAATACATTCATTCCCTTTTTTTTTTTTTTTTTTTTTTTTAACTAGAGCAACAATTCAATTTTAATGAAACTTTTCATCATAAAATAATAGACAAAAAAACTATATAAGGCTCAGTTCCCACTATTGCGACTTAAAGTTGCAGCGACTTTGAAAAGGTTCTTTCACTACCTTAATGCAACTTTTGATGCAACTCTGATCTAGAGACTGTGAAGATGAATCAAAATCACACTCCAGAGTCTCTGAATCATGTAACTTTAGGGGTCGCTATAGTGGAAACGTAGTCTACGACAGGAGACGCTTAATTATCTAGATCAGGGGTGTCAAACTAAATTTCATCGTGGGCCGCATCAGCATTATGATTGTCCTCAAAAGGGTCAGTTGTATCTGTAATATTAGATGTTCAGCGCATCCCCTCCCCTTACATTAGATGTCAAGAGCCCCCCCCCCCCACCATCAGGAGTTGAATCCCCAACTCTGCCTTACATCACAGTGCACCCCCTTTCCTTATGCTGCTGCTGGGAAGAAGCTGGATGCACTGCTTGAAAGCAGAAAGTAGGGGTCTGGAGGAGGACCAGAGGAGGGCTGGAGTTCTCCTGCAGCTGCAGGAGATGTGCGAGGGCCACATGAAAATGGCCTTGAGAGCCGGATTCGGCTTGTGGGCCTTGTGTTTGACACCTGTGATCTAGGGCATTGAAACTCATTAATTTTAAAAACTCATACATGTCAGATGATAACACAACACAAAATTTTGTACTTCATACTGTAAATAGGAACAAGAACCTGGGCAGTACCGACTAAAATGGCTGCACCAATATTTAGCTAGTGGGGGGAGTGAAACCCATAAATGTTTACATATGAAAATAGAAACACTTTAGAACAATACTTCCATTGGTGTATTGTCTTTGAAGGCTGTGATATCCTTCTGTTCCGAAGACCTTAAATAAATCAACTCCGGGCATTAGAATTTATCTGAGGAGTAAGCATCAAAATTTTAGTAACAAAACACATATTTTCCTTCATAAAATAAACAAACCACAGGTTAGAGATATTTAGCATACAGTAAGCATTTTTGAACATTTTGTTTCTTAGATGTTTTACCAGTGCACTTCTTCTAATACCAAAAATTGTTTGACGTCAAACTAAATGTTACCACGTGGATTTTATATATATATATATATATATACATATATATACACACATATATATACATATATACGTATATGGTATACCATTACTACATAAAAAAAAAACTATTATTCACCATGGTTAAAAATGAGCAGCTCAAAAAAACAAAAACAACATTTTTTTTTTTTTTTTTTTTTTATAAGTTTCCCTTTGTCTTGCAAGACAGTTTATACTTCACCATACTGAGCACATTGGAAAACTTCTTCAAAAACTGTTTCTTCTATGGAAACAAAGATTACCGTTAATATACACACACATGTAAATATACATTATTCGGAGGGATTTTACTTTAGGCAATACTATAATACACACACTAGTTGTGGTGGTCACTTGGGCCTCTGACCATTGACAGTGTATCGGTTTCCGCTCCACTGTTCCCGTGTGGTGATTCCACATTACAGTTGCTTTTGGCAACTATTAAAGGTACGTATGGCTTACCCATATGTGGATCCTGGAGGTGCTGATATGAGGAAGAAGGAACCAACCTTGGATTAGAAACTGGTTTAGTAGCGTTTCTAATGAGTTTAATAATACATATTTTGAGACAATAATAAGAGACATATATTGCCAGAAAGAAACCCATGACATAGAGGAGGACAGTTCCAATAGAATATAGAATATCAGAAAGCCATTTACCTAAATTACCAAAAAGATTGTTAAACCAGCCCTTGATATTATCAGAAATACCATCAAGCATGGATTTAGGCCTTCTCCTTAAGGCTGCCACAGCTTCTTTTACCTTGTTGATATGATCAGTTATATTAATACTATAATCAGGTATATACGTACAGCATGCGTCCTTAATTAATGCACATACTCCTCCTTGTTCAGCTAACAAGTAATCGAGGGCCATTCTATTTTGTAGGGCCACTATCCGAAGCTGTTTTTGTTCCTCATTCAGGAGGATAATAGTTTCGGTAGTTTCGTTCACAATTTTTTTCCATTATTCGTGCCAGTCTCCTTATCATTAGTACAGCTCTGGCTGGGCCATACATGGGAAGTATTATAGCCACTAACCTATCAACCTCACTAACATCAAAATGGTCTGGTACATATCCGTCTTCCCAGACTACATCAGTCCCTTTAAGGAGATGATTGCTGACAGGTACTTCTCTATGTTTTCTAGGGTATCTTTGGGAGATTCCTGTTGGGAGGTGCTTAAAATAGCTTACTTGTGGAAGTACATAGCCCAAATAACAAAATATTTTAGGGATAAATCGGTAAGCACTATTTCCACATATAAAGAACACGTCTAAGGGGAGTATGGTGCACTCATAATATTTTAGCTTTAAATGGGCCTAGAATACAACTTTGACCATTTTCCATCCATGCATCCGTGGGCTCATTCATACAAGTCCAATTAAATGTGTAATTTATTTCTTCTTGATTGATTTTCACACACTGACAGTTAGATGGTGTGTTAGTAAAATTCTTCAATTCATATTGACATTTGCTATGCCCTAGTTGATACACAGTAGTATTTTATCAGGAATTATAAATGTTTTGTGTTTACCTCTAATTGTGATGGTAATATTACTCCCCGGTACAAATGTACTCTCGTCTATTCTCCTATAGCAGTATTTCCCTTTACCCGGATATTGGAGTGTTAATCTATACTGTTCAATAGAAAAATTTGCTTTACATACATCTATAATACTCATTAGTCTAATTTTCCCAGTAAAATTGTATTTTCTTCTCTCTCTCTTTTTTTTTTTTTACAGTTCACTCAGCTCACTCAATTTGCATGACAATACAGCTGTTCACACACACACACACACACAAGCCATGCAATTTAACCTGTGTCAAAGAAAGGGAGGGGTCATTGCTCCTTCAGAACTATAAAACACCATTCCTTATTTTTAAACTTTAATCATCAGTGAAAAAGCTTTTTTTTATGTCACTAATCTTTTAACATTTCACTTTAATTATTTTTATCAATTTTATCAAGTGTATTGGGTGTGGATCCAATGACCACATGATTAGCCACCCCAGCAAGTATTTAAATTAAACGATTTTCAGCTCACAGTTTTTAGATTAACTTTTCTTTTCTAATAAGCAAATATAATATTTTTTACATTTTCTTTTTTATATTAAATTGACCATAGTGCAAAATGACTACACATTGCACAACATTTTAAAATTTTAAGTAAATTTTTATTATTATTTTATTTATTTATTTTTTTTATACCAAAATTCTATAGATCAAATTGTTCACGATTTTAAGTCAGAAATTAAATTTTTAGTCTTTTTTAAGGTCATACTTTACAGACAAAATATATATATATATATATATATATATATATATTTTTTTTTTTTTTTTTCTTTTGCTTCTAAAATTTGCAATGACCAACATGCCACTGTCTTGTTACCTGAAATTTAAAGTCCCATCACTTTAAACCATATATATCATTCTACCCATATTCATACTGTGTTACTGTGTTACTATTATTTCACATTCATCAGTCCCTACCCTCAAGGAGCTTACAATTCTAAGGTCCCTAACTCACATTCATACATACACTAGGGACAATTTAGACAGGATCCAATTAATCTGAGTGTAGGTGTACCTGGAGGAGAACACATGCAGGCACAGGGAGAACACAGGGAGAACACGCAAACTCCATGTAGTCATGGTTTGGATCAACTGTTTTGCTGATACAGAACTTTGGTCATGTTAATACAACTAACATGACATAACAATCCATGGATCTCACACACATGTGTACAACAAACATAACTCTCACACTTAGCCAACTACACCCTGTAGATACAAATATTATACAGGACAATTAGTTTATTTCCCTTTTTTTTTTTTGTAGCCTTCTAGTGGTAGAAAACCCCTGTGTGCATTTGTTCCATTCCTTGAGGGACTCTGCCACTCCTGTTTCCAAGGTGAATCTTTGGCAATCCAGGAGGAGCTCCCAGTAAGATCACACAGACCCCAATCTGGGGTGTACTCGGTGGTACCCCCATTTTCATACGGTGATGAAACTTCCTCAAGAATTAATCTATTACTAGATCCCTGTGTCACACAGACACAGTGAACCCAGGCAATAGCAGGAACTGTATATCTGGCCCCCAATCCTGGCCAAGGATCTGTACCAGACTATACAATGCAAATCAGCCACACAGACTGACAGGCACACATCTGAAAGGGGGGGTTAGTCACAGAAGCTGCTAAACTCTGGTAAAAACACACTCCTTTCTAAATAGAAACAGTCCACTTATATGCAAGATACCTGGCAGCACATATGACAGGCACACAACTTAAGCAGTTCAAGAATGTCAAAAGCACGCCATTTAGACAAGCCACTCATGCAGGATACACACATAGCATCACATATTCAAACAAATGGTGCAGTACAGTAACAAAAAAATCAATAGGAGAAAGTTCTAGAGTAAAGAATCTGACAGTTCTGTTTCCCTAAAGTCTGTATAGAATAAGAGAGATAGTACGTCTATTTATGGCGCAGTTTTATGGAGAACTACATAGACGAGAATTTTGAAATACAGGTTTTCAGTCAAAACGGGTACTAATAGCTTCAAGCAGCGCTGTTTTTTTAACAGGCCTCACCCTAGGCTATAAACCAGGGCCTCACCACACATAGTACCTTATCAGCCACAGCCTATGATCCCTTGAATCCGAAGACCTGATTCTTGACCTGGCTGATCGCTCAGACGCAGGAAATGCAAAAATCCTAGCTAACCACACGTTGCGCCTGAAATAGGGCAATTCATTCACGCAGAATCACACACTTGCAAGGACAGTAATAAGTTCAGATAGTATTGAAAGTAAAAGAAACGTAAAAATAACAACATTTCAGCAGTCAAGGTTCTTGGAAAGAGTATTTCTACATGACATGACTTACAGAAATAGGCACAGCCCAAGGGGAAGTCACAGTAAGCAAAACAGTTGGCTTACCTTCACCAGCAAAAGTGAATTCCCAGCTTGGGTTGTTCCATTTCTTTGCGATGTCTGTCTGTAGAATTATCTTATCCGTGCTCGAAGGACCAATTGATAGGGAAATCCCAGAACTTGTGGGATTCCAATAACATGTTGACTGCTGAACCATATTTAAAGAGATGTATTTAATATTTCAAGCTTGTAGCTAGCCACAAGCAGGGAGAACAGACATTGTACAGTGCATGTCATACATTCACATATTGTTCTGCTGAGGCTTGGGACCTCAGTACATTTATACAACTCAAAAGGGGGGTGGGAGTACATTGGTTAGGAAATGGTCGTTTAGCACCTTCTTGTTTCTTCCCACCTAGCTTGGGAACAAGTCGAATGTAATTGTTCCCAGGCTGGAGGTGTGAATGGCATTTGGAGACATCCAACACAGCTGTCTAAATACGTCCTGTGACTTATAAAAGTATCTCTCTATTTTAAGAATACATTTGCTTGATAACCATAACTAAATGTTTGATAAAATAAATGCCTAATTCATTTACCCGATCAGATGATACTAGATTTTTGGATCTGGAAGTGACTTTTCTTGCTTTTACCAACATAGCAATGACAGATTAAGAAACCCCTCTGTACTTTTAGACCTGGCTTCAGCAGCCATGCCTTTAAAGTTATGTGCTGAGAAGCTGGATGGAATAGAAACAAAAGGCCTGGCTTGTTGGGAAGACCAGGGATTGTCTCCTTGTAGTCTGAGTATGTCTGCATTCCAGGATCTTCTGGGCCAGTTTGTTACAATGAGAATAACCTACTTCTTCTCTTGCTTTATTTTGTGGAGCATCTGGAATCTAAAGGCCAGGATATCCACTTCCAGGGCCCCCTATCTCTAACACATCAAGTTGAAGATGCTGTGGCGAAGGACCCATTCCCTTGGTCCAGGAAGTGACGGCTAAAGTGAACCCATTTCCAGTTGTTCACTCCTGAGATCAGAGATTACTGGACAGTGTATCTCCATCCATTCGATAATCTAGCTTGTATTCTTCAAGGCTGCAGGTCTCCTGGTGCCCCCTTGGTGCTGAATGTAGGCCACAGACCTGGTTTTGACTAATTGCACCCTGATTGGGTGTCCTTACAGAAGGGAGGTCCAGCTTTCCAGACCCATCCTTATTGCTTTGTGCTCCAGGATAATGATGGGGAGTTTGCCTTCCACCGCTGACCATGTTCCCTGAACTGTGATGTACTGAAACACTCCTCCCCAGCCTGAAAAACTGGCATCTGTAGTTATCACTTTACAGTGATAAGGCAGGCATGACTTCCCCATTGTTAAGTCTGAGCTGGAGATCCACCATCTGGCTGCCCTCTTATTATTAAAGGGGGTTTAAGAATACCAATAAGACCCCCACCCAGAAACCTCAGCATTCCCTGAACCAGAGTTTTGGGGAAGAGGGCCTCGTCCTCATCAGCATGGGACAAGGTGCCATTTTCATGCCGGTTTGCCGCACTGCATTCAAATCACACTGCCTTTGCGATCTGCAGTGGGTGTTAGTGCAAAGTTAATGGCACTCAAAATGTTGGCCGCAAAACGCAGTGCATTTGCCCACGCCCGATCACATAGTACATGTGATCTGCTTGCAGTGTGTTTCCAAAAGTAGTGCATGCCCTACTTTTGGTGTGCTGTAATTTCAGTCCATTCAAAATGAATTAGCTAAAATTGAGCTGCACAGAGATGCACATGAATCGCACAGAAACGCGAATCGCATTCCCGTGCAATTCACATGGGGTTCCCAGTGTGAATGGGCCCTTAAAGACCACTGCACATGGTTGGCATCACTGTAATCCACGTTTATTGACAATGATAGCCCCCGCCCTAAGACAGCCCCCTCTGATACGTTTCATTCAATAGGGCTTAGTCAGAGGGGGTGGTCCTACAGAGGTGACTGTCATTGTACCGCTTGCAGTTGTGTCATACAATTCCATACAATCCCAGTTACACCACTAGTGTGCAGCAGTTTTTTGTCCTGCACCGTGTTCATGGGAGTGGATAACTCATTTTGACTTCCAGCACTTGGCATTTGAGTGGAAACAGGGAGAAGTGGCTTTGAAGTGGAGAGGAATCTGACAATGTCAGATTTGTATCAAAGCAATATTAGAAGGAAGGTCATAGGCACAGAGGTGAAACTCAAAGAAATGCATTTTACAATACAAAATTTGTTGGAGGGCCACAAGATTCAGAGACAACAGGGATGCCCAAAGTGGTCTAACTAAGAGGTGGGTAACAGTAACAAATTACTTACAGGCCTAAATAAAACAATAAGAGAAATAGGGCTGCCTACAGTTCAAGAAGACTTTACGTCCAAAGCTGGAATCAGATGAGGCCTGAACACCCACCTAGTAAAACTTACAGAATATATGAACATTGGACCACTGGTGGTCATTGAATGCCTAATTACACTGATGCTAAGTGAATAGTCCCCTTAAATTGAAGTTAGTGGGAGAAGTGACCAGTGGTCATTGAAAGAGGTATCTCTTTACATTCTATGGTTAGTGAAATATAGAATGCCTCTTACATTGGTACATAGTAAAAAGAACTAATAATTGCATTGGGGATCATAAGGAAGAAGGCACCTTACAGTAGTGGTCAGTGGAAAGAATAAAACCTACAGAGCTAAAAAGGACATTAGTAGCCTGCCCCTGGATCAGCCAAGTTGCATTGGCCCCTTAACTATTCAGGCACCATCAGATGGAAGGATAATCAGTCACTACTCAAAGGAATCTCTAGCATCCTCTGGAGTAATCCTGGTTGAGGATGTATGCTCTGTCTAGAGAATGCAAACAACATACATTCTTTAACAATCTGTAGTGTTTAAACATGAGCCTGTGAATTTCTTATTTACCTAATGTGAGTTTAACAATCTTGCTTTCAACTGCTCTGTTGAAAATGCTTTATCCATACCTTTTTTTCTTGAAAATGCAACCCTATTTATTGTTTGAGACTGGACACATTTGTTTTTTCTTGAGTAGTGTTCTACTGAAACCAATAAAAATGCATCTCAACGCATATGTTAAAGCGGAGTTCCACCCAAAAGTGAAAGCTCTGCTTGTTTGCACCCCCCCCTCCACTGCCACATTTGACACTTTTTGGGAGGGAGGGTGGAGCGGATACCTGCCAAAACCAGGTACCTGCTCCCACTTGCTGGTAAGATCGCTGCACAATGATTGCGGCGATCTACGAGATTCTGGCCCCTCCTCCGTCCCCCCACTATCTGCTGGGAGACACACAGATCCCAGATGACAGCGGGACCATTCAGAAAGTGCAGTGCGACTTGCGCATGCGCATTAGGAAACAGGCTGTGAAGCCGCGAGGCTTGACTTCTTGTTTCCCTTAGTAAGAATGCCGGCGCCTGCACCAGAAGCCAATGGACAAATCGGCTAGGGGTGCCGACATTGCGGGATCCCTGGACAGTTAATTGTGTCCCTATATTAAAAGTCAGCAGCTACAGGATTTGTAGCTGCTGACTTTTATTTTTTTTAATACAGACTGGAACTCCGCTTTAAGATGTTCCGCAACATCAATGAGCATTGTGAAGTTTGTTGACATTCAAAACAAACTGCAATGCAATGCATATTGAAAACATGGAACAACATGTGTTGACATGCATTTTGATAAGTTTCTATTGATTTTAATGGAAAACGCATCAGGGGAAAAAACATAGGTATGCATTGAGCCTTAGGCTGGATTCACACCTATGCAGTTTTAGTGCTTTTTGCATTTTGCAGTTTTGCACTACAGTCCATTTAACATGGTTTCCTATGGAACACGTTCTGTAGTGCAAATCTGCAAAATGCAAAAAGCATTAAAACTGCATAGGTGTGAATCCAGCCTTATAGAGGCTCTGGGCTCAATTATTCACAGAAATTCCTGGCTCTGTTATTTCCCATTTTAACAAACATAACAATAACAAGTGTGCCAAATCACCCAGTCCCCTCACCTAAAATAGACCGCATGGTTAAGAAAAAACTGTGAAAGAAAAGCGTCACTGCCTCTTATAGCAACGAGATTCCTTCTGACATTTTTAGCACAGGTTAAGGAATTAAAGGCAGCATCTTGACTGCCAGCAGGCACTTTAGGCCTTTTCTCTTCAGATTTGTTTGAGACAAACATATATGACAACTAAAACCGCATTAACTGTGCTCACCAGTAGAATTGTCCCCTACATCAGAGTAGTAACGGTTACAGAAGTCAGAAATCGCCCCATGAGCAGATGCATGTGCAGTGCACCCAATGTTCATGATCCTAATGCACACTAACACAAATAGTTGTTGAAAGTAGGTGTCTGCACAACACAATTTTGCAGCAATTAGCACTGTTCATGGCCTCTTCATGGATAATGAATGTGCAATCACAGCACCCAGGATTATCAGCAGTTAATGGTCAGTAATAGTTCAGCTCTGCAAACTGCAGAATCACTCACTACATTGTTTTCCATCTTATCATATTTAAATATAATATTGAATAAAGATCCATTAAAATAGGTGCTCTGTTCACAGTGAATGGCAATCTAGAAGCACCTGTTTCAACAGAACATATTTATATAAAGGTGGTTCATACAGGTGGTATTTGTAAACCTAGATACAAAGGGATAGGAGCTATATATGGCAGGACCAGATAGACAAGCACTTTACATACAGCACTTTCCTTAAAAAAAATAAAACTATAGTAGTTTGGGGGTCAATTTTCTTTAGTCTTTTTTAAATGTATGTATAATTATTTTATTATATATGTATAATCTTAGTTTACAAATCAACATTTAATATGTGGCAAGAGAGTCTCAGAGCACTATGGGTTAGCTGAAGATACCAAAGCTGAAGCAGCCAGTGGGTTTGCATAACAGCCATAGACATGTTTAGAAGGAGGTAGCAACAGCAACCCCACATATTCCTCTAGTGAAAGGTTTATTTTGCAAGTTCATTACAACCAAAAATAATAATGTTTTTGGCAGAGGTTGAAACTATCTGGCATTCTCTTATAGCTCTTGGAACTCATTGGTGAGATATTTGCTTCTAGGTTTCTAGGTCTACATATCTGCTATGGCTACAATGAGGGATTTTTTTTATTTACATTTTGGAGAATGCCACTAGTTCTTGGAATGCATAAAGGTGGGCAGAAACAAAAGCCCAGGTCTGGAACAAAGTTATGAATTATGGCAGGAAAATCTCACTTTTGGAATATACAATACATCACTTTCAAGATGACAAAGAGCTGAAGAAAGCCCGGCCGTTAGCCCTAAAGCTGGTTTTAGCAGCACTTTATCGCTGTTTAGCGCCACTAGCAGTGTGCTTTTTACCCAAAGAAGGGTAAAAAGTCCAGTTTTGCAATGCTCCCAACCCGCTCAAAGATGCTGCTTGCAGGACTTTTCAGAATGTCCCCCAAGCGCACCGCTCCAGTGTGAAAAGACACACTGGAATGAATAGGAGGCGGTTAAAGCGCCTGAAAACCGCCCCAGTGTGAAGCTGGTCTCAAAGTGGTTCTAAAAGCAGGTTTTTTACCTTAATGAATTCTATGTATTAAGGTAAAAAAAACTTCTCTGTGTAGCTCCCCCCAGCCTTATACTTACCTGAGCCCGATCTCGATCCAGCGCTATGCACAAGAGCAGCTCACTCTTTTCTCACTGGCTCAGACACAACAGAGCCCTTGGCTCCCGCTGCTGTCAATCACAGATAGTGAGGAGGGAGAAGGGGACGTCAATGGACACACAGAGTTGGCTCAGGAGCAAGTCTGCGTGAGTGCCCCCATAGCAAGCAGCTTGCTATGATGGTACTCAGCAGGAGTGCCAGTGAGAGGCCCGAGAAGAGGAGAATCGGGGCTGATCTGTGCATAACCATTGCACAGAGCAGGTACTGTAAGTAACCTGTTTATTTGATAAAAAATAAAAAAAAACACTGTAACTGACCAGAACCACATACAAATAAAATATATCACTTTAGTCTTTATGGATATGTATTGCTTACAATATGTCTCTGGTTTCCGGGGTAAATGCTCAGCAGTAAAATGAATGGAAATTGTGTTTCCGATCACGTTTATCCTTTTATGTAGCATTTTTGGAAGTACATATAATAATTCGATATTAGGCAAAGGGGATAGCAAATATTGATAACGATTTTAATACATGCTGGAAAATTGAAGTATGATCCATTCAGATGAACAGTGCAAAGTGGGAGAATCATTTAAGGTGATATTTTCGCACACAGCTTTATTAGCAAAGCAGGAATGAGCAATTTTTTCGTAGAGCCAGCTGAATGCATACGTTGTATTATTCAGCTGGTCTTTTTGGGCTTGTGCACACCTGTTGTATTATGTTGTTGTTCTAGTTATTGTTTTTGAAAACTGCATTAACTACAATTGCTATTTTGTCCATACACATTTTCTCTTGGACTTGATTGACATGGACCCAAAATAAATTAGGGAGAACTGCAGCACTCTGTGCATGTCTCTGACTGTTCTCTCCAGCTTGTTTTTTTTGAAGCCCTGAAACAGACCTGTGTATACAGAACTATTGTCCGCTATGGCAGGGGTCGCCAAACTTTCCAAAGTAAGGGCCGGTTTACTTTACTTTAGAATTTAGGGGGGCCGGACTGTGCCCAGTGGGAGTAAAAAATGCCTGATTCTTGGTATTAGGGGGAGAAATAGTTGGTGTCAGTGGGAGGATTATTTCCCCATTTTTGTTGTCAGTGGAAGGAATTATGCCCCATCGTCAGTGGAAGTAATAGTGACCCATTGTTGGTGTCAGTGGCAGGAATTATGCTCCATTGTTGGTTTCAGTGGGAGGGATAATGCCTCAATGGCTGGGTAAAACAAGAAAAGGAGGGCTGGATAAAGGCAAACAAATGGCCTCATCTGGCCCCAGGGCAACCGTTTGGAGACCATTGCTCTGTGCAGTTCTTCTTAGGCCCATTTTTTTTCTCGTGTGCAATGGGATAAACAAGGGTTGTATCCTTTTCCTTCAAATGTCGATATACAAATTTCATTATACCTCTATAGCTTAAAGAGGAAGTAAACCCATCTATTTAACAGTTTCAAAAAACTGTTACATTCCTGGCATGCCGGGAATATAACTGTCACATTGTGCTCTCAACCAAACTGTCAAACCATCCAATGGCTGGTATCATAACTGATCCCATGTGCAGCATCATGGCAGTTGAAGATTAAACAGAGGCCAAGATGGCAGCTTCCTTGGCTGAAAACGATAGGAGGGTTTACTTACACTTTAATGTATTGCACAGTTCCAATGTATCAGAAGCCTTGTGTATACAGTATTTTCTTGTTACCAGTACAATGCAGATTTAAGCCTTGTACACACGATCAGATTGTTGGCCAACAGAATGTCAGACTTTTGTCCGAAGGGCGTGTGCCTGGATTTTATCTTGCATACTAACGGCACACAATTGTCGGCCAACAAAACGAACGTAGTGACGTACTACGTGGAATTTCAGCTCTTGAGCGCCACCCTTTGGGCACCTTCTGCTAATGTCGTGTTTGGTGAGCATTGATTCCGAGCATGCGTGTTTGTACTTTTGTTTGACGGACTTGTGTACACACAATAGCAAAATCTGACAACAGAACGTCCGCAGAAAATTTACTAGCCTGCCATCCAACATTTGTTGGCGGAAAGTTGGCCAACAATTGTCTAATGGAGCGTACTAATGGTCGGATTTTAGGCAAACAGTTTGTCATCACACAATTCCCTGCCGAAAATCCGATCGTGTGTTCGAGGCTTTAGTCACTGGCTTCAGTGAGTCATCATTTGTTCCATATATAATCACAGCTTTGGATTTCCTCAGTGCTGTGGATTATTAAAATGAGACGCAAATTAAAATATAAGTGGTATGTAGGTTGTACTTTTGATGTGAGGCACTTCAGGCACAGAACAAATCTGGACAAAAAAGCTGTTTAAATCTGTGCTGAAACCAGACCAAGATCATGGAAGAAGGTACAGTATGTACTTGTACCTGAGCTGCAAAATAGGTACAAGC
Organism: Lithobates sylvaticus; assembly: GCA_028564925.1. NCBI lineage: Eukaryota > Metazoa > Chordata > Amphibia > Anura > Ranidae > Lithobates > Lithobates sylvaticus. Next base: position 429,008,939 of record CM053027.1, read on the forward strand.
AAAGCTTAAAAGGGTGTCGTTTTTTTTGGCATTGGCTCTGGCTGTTCTCTCCAGGTAAAATAGCGTATTGGTTTTCTTTGCATTGATTTTTGTCTGTCCTATTCACGTATAACCACTTTTCACGACTATAAACAAAAAATCATTTACTTTCTGCTATAAAACATATCTAAAAAAATATTATTTTTTTTTAAATCAGACTTCTTCAAAATCTTTAGGCCAATATGTATTCTGCTACATATTTTTGGCAACAAAAAATCCCAATAAGCGTATATTCATTGGTTTGCGCAAAAGTTATATCGTCTACAAACAATAGTATATATATATACCGGAATTTTTCTTTTTTATACCAGTAATGCCGGCAATCAGCGACTTATAGCGGGACTGTGATATTGTGATGTGCAATCTAACACTAACTGACACTTTGTGGGAACCAGTGAAACTAATATAGTGATCAGTGCCTTGTTTACATAGGCAGAGCTTTGTTCTGTGTCTCTGCCCGACAACTGGTGGGTGCGAGCGGACATCCAGTGCCCAGCGCCCCCAGATCGGCTTCTGCTGAAAGTACTCCCAGCAGAAGCAGTCCGCCGACAGCGCATGCGCCCCCTAGGTGGAAGTGCAGAATGACATGTGTTCACACGATTCTGCGCAGGAGGGCTGCCCTGTAGCACTATATGTGCAATGAGGCAGTTCGGAAGTGGTTAACACTGTGCTTAGCCAAAAGTTAGTGCAACATTGCCCACTTGAGTCCCCAAGGCTTATTCTCCTTATTCTCTCAATTGCTGCCACTGTACCATCAAACGCAGCCACTGTACCATCAAACGCAGCCACTGTACCAATCAAACGCAGCCACTGTGCCCATCAAACGCAGCCACTGTGCCCATCAAACGCAGCCACTGTGCCCATCAATTTCTGCCACTGTACCATCAAACGCAGCCACTGTGTCATCAAACGCAGCCACTGGGCCCATCAATTGCCGCCACTGTACCATCAAACACAGCCACTGTGCCCATCAAACACAGCCATTGTGCCATATCAAATGCTCCCACTGTGCCATCAAATGCTGCCACTGTGCCATCAAATGCTGCTACTGTGCCCATCTTATGCAACCACTGTGCAGCATCGAATGCAGCCACTGTGCCCATCAAATGCAGCCTCACTGTGCCCATCAAATGCAGCCTCACTGTGCCCCATCAAACGCAGCCACTGTGGCATACCAAATGGTGTCCAATCACAGTGCCTGTTGTTTCAGCCAATCAGGTGACGGGTAACAGATCCAAGCACCTGATTGGTGGAGAGGCGGTTTAGTGTTGGGAAAGACAGCTGAGTGAGCGCTCGCAGGTCACCTTTTTTGATGCCTATTAGAGCCTATGGCTCTAATCAGGTGCTTAAAAAAAACCCCGCAGTAATTCAAGCGCCTGGCGCCCGAAAAAGGGGTGGCAGCGGTGGCCATAGATAGATTCATACAATGCATGAATCTATCTATTGGTGCTAGAGGGGTGGCTGGAGAGAGGGGGCGGTACCCATGCGCCCTTATGAATGCACCACCAGTGTCTGATGCAATATTCAATCCTGGGATGATGAAAGGACAGAGGTGTTTTATTTGACAGAAGACGGTGGCTTGGACACTAACGCACAAGTGATCTATTCTGGGCAATCAGGCTGTTGTTGCTGCACATGTTGCAGCATATGTATCTGGTGAGTGTGCAATTAACTAGGTGGTGGTGTGCGGCCATACATGGGAAGATCTGTTGTGGATTTGATTGTTTGGTGGATAATACACTACTTTCAGCACTTGAATGGACTCTAATATTGCAAATTTTTCTGTTCGTATTTTATTTTGAACATCTTCACTATGATTATTTGGTGCACGTTTGTACACTTATTTAGATTTTATTATTAGATTTTTCACTGAATGCATTATTTACATGCACTGTGTACTGAGAATGAATTCACATTTTATTTGATTTATAATATTTCTGCCATTGCAAACAAATTTACACTGACATATTATATGTTTTTTTTTTGTGTGTGTGGGGGGGGTTGGGTTCACACTAGCTCCGGCCACAGCTCACAGCAAGGGGTCCAGTGTCTGTTCACCGTTTCAGGTGCGAATCAGGTCCGAATTTTTATCTGAATTTGCACCTAAAACGGACCAGAATACGCACAGGACCCTTCTGCAATTCGAACTGAGGCGGCCCGGAAGCTGTGTGAACCGGCTCCATTGATAACAAGTCACACTCTCCTGTCATACGAATTGGATGTGGGGAACTCAGCCTTAATTGGATAGCAAATTTTGATGCATATATTTTTATTTCCTTAGGTTGAAAAAAGACACAATTTCATCAAGTCCAACCTATGTGTGCGATTACATGTCAGTAATACCTTGTATATCCCTGTATGTTGTGGTCGTTCAGGTGCTTATCTAATAGTTTTTTGAAACTATCGATGTCCCCCGCTGAGACCACCACCTGTGGAAGGGAATTCAACATCCTGGCTGCTCTTACAGTAAATAACCCTCTACGTAGTTTATGGTTAAACATCTTTTCTTCTCATTTTAATGAGTGGCCACATGTCTTGTTAAACTCCCTTCCGCAAAAAACGTTTATCCCTATTGTGGGGTCACCAGTACGGTATTTGTAAATTGAAATCATATCCCCCCTCAAGCGTCTCTTCTCCAGAGAGAATAAGTTCAGTGCTCGCAACCTTTCCTCATAACTAATATCCTACAGACCCTTTATTAGCTTTGTTGCCCTTCTTTGTACTCGCTCCATTTACAGTACAACCTTCCTGAGGACTGGTGCCCAGAACTGGACAGCATACTGTAGGTGCGGCCAGACCAGAGTCTTGTAGAGCGGGAGAATTATTGCTTCATCCCTGGAGTTAATCCCCTTTTTAATGCATGCCAATATTCTGTTTGCTTTGTTAGCAGCTGCTTGGCATTGCATGCCATTGCTGAGGCTATCATCTACTAGGACCCCCAGGTCCTTTTCCATCCTAGAGTCCCCCACAGGTTCTCCCCCCGGTGTATAGATTGCATTCATATTTTTTCCACCCAAATGCATTATTTAAAATTTTTCTACATTAACCACATACCCACTGGGCAGTTAAACCCCCTTCCTAACCAGACCAATTTTCAGCTTTCGGTGCTCTCACACTTTGAATGACAATTACTCCGTCATGCAACACTGTACCCAAATTAATTTTGTGTCCTTTTTTTTCACACAAATAGAGCTTTCTTTTGGTGGTATTTAATCACCGCTGGGTTTTTTTTTTTTTTTGCGCTATAAATCAAAAAATACAGAAAATTCTGTAAAAAAAAATAAAAAAATTCTTTGTTTCTATTAAAAATTATTGCAGAGTATTGGCGAGTATTGGCGAGTATTGGCAGAGTATTACAGTGTTGCACAGTGGTGGCAGAGTATTGCACAGTGGTGGCAGAGCATTGCACAGTGGTGGCAGAGCATTGCAGTGGTGGCAGAGCATTGCACAGTGGTGGCAGAGCATTGCACAGTGGTGGCAGAGCATTGCACAGTGGTGGCAGAGCATTGCACAGTGATTGCAGAGCATTGCACAGTGGTGGCAGAGCATTGCAGTGGTGGCAGAGCATTGCACAGTGGTGGCAGAGCATTGCACAGTGATTGCAGAGCATTGCACAGTGGTGGCAGAGCATTGCAGTGGTGGCAGAGCATTGCAGTGGTGGCAGAGCATTGCACAGTGGTGGCAGAGCATTGCACAGTGATTGCAGAGCATTGCACAGTGGTGGCAGAGCATTGCACAGTGATTGCAGAGTATTGCACAGTGGTGGCAGAGCATTGCAGTGGTGGCAGAGCATTGCACAGTGGTGGCAGAGCATTGCACAGTGATTGCAGAGCATTGCACAGTGGTGGCAGAGCATTGCACAGTGATTGCAGAGTATTGCACAGCGGTGGCAGTGTATTGGCCAGCGCTGTGGGCACTATACATCCAGCCCACAGCGCTGGTCCCGTCTCTCCCCCTCTCCCTTCTCTGTACCGATCGGTACAGAGAGGGGAGGGAGGAACCGGCGCCATGACGTGACGCCGGTTTGTGTACATGTGATCGCTCCGTCATTTGACGGAGCGATCACGTGGTAAACGGCCGCTATCAGCGGCCGTTTACCGTGAGCCGGGACCCGGCGGTCACGGATGTTCCCGAGTGCGCGCCCCAAGGGGCGCGCGGGAGCATGTTTCTGGGAGGACGTCCGTAGGACGTCCTCCCAGGATAAGCCGACCGCGCTGTAGCCGTCTTTTGACTATAGCGCGGTCGGCATGTGGTTAAACCTCATTTGCCATGCAGTTGCCCACCCCATTAATTTGTCCAGATCTTCTGGCAAGGTTTCCACATCCTGCGGAGAAGTTATTGCCCTGTTTAGCTTAGTATTATCCGCAAATACAGAGATTGAACTATTTACCCCATCCTCCAAGTCGTTTATGAATAAATTAAATAGGATTGGTCCCAGCACAGAACCCTGTGGGACCCCACTACCCACCCCTGACCTGAGTGATTCTGAGTATTCCCCATTTATCAATAACCTCTGAACTCACCCTTGTAGCCAGGTTTCAATCCATGTACTCACCCTATGGTCCATGCCAACGGACCTTACTTTGTACAGTAAAAGTTTATGGGGAACTGTGTCAAATGCTTTTGCAAAATCCAGATACACCACATTTACGGGCCTTCCTTTATCTAGATGGCAACTCACTTTTTCATAGAAGGTTAATAGATTGGTTTGGCAAGAATGATTCTTTGTGAATCCATGCCAATTACACTGCTAATGATACTGTTTTCATTACTAAAATCTTGTATATAGTCCCTTATCATCCTCTCCAAGAGCTTGCATACTATTGATGTTAGGCTAACTGGTCTGTAATTCCCAGGAATGTATTTTGGGCCCTTTTTAAATATTGGTGCTACATTGGCTTTTCTCCAATCCGCTGGTACTATTTCAGTCAGTAGACTGTCAGTAAAAATTAGGAACAAAGGTCTGGCAATTACTTGACTGAGTTCCCCAAGTACCCTCGGGTGCAAGCCATCCGTTCCCAGGTGATTTATTAATGTTGTTTCCCAAGTCTAATTCTAATTCTGTCCTGTTAGCCATGAGGATGCTTCCTGTGATGTGTCCTAAGTAGGGATGAGCTTCGAGTTCGAGTCAAACTCATGTTCGACTCGAACATTGCCTGTTCGCGGCAAATTCGAAAAGCCTGTAAAAGTCTATGGGAGAAATCTCAAGTGCTAATTTTAAAAGCCTATATGCAAGTTATTGTCATAAAAAGTGTTTGGGGACCCGGGTCCTGCCCCAGGGGTCATGTATCAATGAAATATTTTTTTTTTTTTTAAACGGCCGTTTTTTCAGGAGCAGTGATTTTAATAATGCTTAAAGTGTAACAATAAAAGTGTAATATTCCTTTAAATTTCGTACCTGGGGGGTGTCTATAGTATGCCTGTGAAGGGGCGCATGTTTCCCGTGCTTAGAACTGTCCCTGCACAAAGTGTAATTTTTGCAGGAAAAAAAGCTATTTAAAATCACTCGCGGCTAATGAATTACCGGCTCCCGTAACACAGAGAACAGTCATTCATTGAAAGTCATTGATAAAAAAAAAAAAAATAATAAAAAATAAGCGTGGGGGTTCCCCCAAATTCAATTACCAGGCCCTTCAGGTCTGCTATGGATATTAAGGGGAACCCCGCTTCAAATGTAAAAAAAAAAGACGTGGGGTTCCCCCTAAATATCCATACCAGACCCTTCAGGTCTGGGATGGATTTTAAGGGGAACCTCGGCCAAAAAAAAAAAAAAAAAAAAATGGCGTGGGGTCCCCCTCAAAATCCATACCAGACCCTTATCCGAGCACGCAACCTGGCAGGCCGCAGGAAAAGAGGGGGGGCGAGAGCGCCCCCCCTCCTGAACCGAACCAGGCCACATGCCCTCAACATTGGGAGGGTGCTTTGGGGGTTGCTAGCGGGGCGGTTTTAACCCCCCACTAGCGGCTGAAAAGGGGTTAAATCTTAATTCATTTATTATTTATTACAGGATTTATATAGCGCCAACAGTTTACGCAGCGCTGTATATCACCAAATTTGCCCGCAAAATGCTGCTGCAGCGGCGCTTTGCCGGCAGTATAGCAGCGCTGCCCCATTGTTTTCAATGGGGAGGAGCAGTGTATTGCTCCTACACCGCTGCAAAGAAGCTGCTGGCAGGACTTTTTGTGACACACTCGTGAAAGCGTGTGAAAGCACTCGGGCTTTCACACTGGGTTTGCAGCTGAGGCTAAAGGGGTCTAAAGGCAAAGCTTTGCACTGAGTTAAGAGGAATTAAACACCTGTTAGATTTCTACTGCTACCCCTTCCCCCTGTTAGGGAGATTCACTTTTGATGATAGCCGTAACCAGGACAAATAAAGCAGGGTGAAAGTAAAAAAAAAAGAAAAGGAAATTCCAAATTTTGGGCTATCCCCAGAACAGTAATAGAGGGGAAATCTTCCAATGGATTCCCTTAATTTTCAGTTATTTCCACTCACTTCCTGTTTTGGATATGGGACAGTATATGAAGGTAAATCTCCCCAATGAGACACAGGTGGCAAAAAGAAAATCTGACAGGGGTTATAACCCTCTCTTACTATATCCAAAATGAAAAAAAAAAGTTTTGCTTATAGTTCTACTTTAAAGAGGAAGTAAACCCCGTTTTTTTTTTTAAATATTATAATTTTACTATATGGCTTGCACCTTTATCCACTTCCGAACCACCACACCACAATATACATCCTAAATTTGAAGAGGGATATCTTTGTTATGGCATCAGCTAGCTGCCATAACCCTGGTATCCTCTTCTTTAGCGGGCGGTCTGGTTTCTAAAAATAGTGGTCTCTGCAGCGGATTCGCCGCAAGATCACTTTTATCAGCGGCGGGAGAGGGGCTCCCGCCACTTACCGGAGCCGTTGGTAGCGGCAGAGGCGATTGGATGCTTGTTCCTGGGTATGGAGATGAGTTGGGGGAAGATGGCCCCCACCCGTCTTCATACCATTGCAGGGCCATCCGCTGCTTACCGGAGCAGTCTGTAGCTGCGGAGGCGATCGGATGCTTGTCTTTCCTGGGTATGGAGACAAGTGAGGGGAAGATGGCCCCCACCCATCTCGATACCATTGCAGGGTGGAAGCGACGTCTTTTTGACCCCAGATCTCATATTTAAGAGGTTCTGTCATGCTTTTTTTCTATTACAAGGGATGTTTACATTCCTTGTAATAGGAGTAAAAGTGACACAATTTTTTTTTTAAAGTACAGTGTAAAAATAAAAAATTTTGATAAAATATAATAAGGAGGAGAGGGTAAAAATACAAGGGGGAAGGCGGGACACGGAGGAAGAGTGCCCTAAGCCTCCCGAATAGTAATGACAGAAATAGATGTCAATAGGTAATGGTTTAATCTAAGTATGTTTGTTTTCTCGCTGTAAATGAGAAGTTACCTTCTATGTATTTGAATGGAATTTTTTTTTTCTTGTTACATATGGAATATTAAGTGACAATGTATTCTTTACCACCCTTTATTTAAAATAAAAATAAAATATGAAAAAAAAATAAAAGTAATAAAAAGGTAAAATGTATAAGAAAAAAATATTTTAAACACGCCCCGTCTCACCGAGCTCTTGTGCAGAAGCGAGCGCAGACGTGAGTATCGCCCGCATATGAAAACTGTGTTCAAACCACACGTGAGGTATCGCTGCGATCAGAAGAGTGAGAGCAATAATTCTAGCCCTAGACCCCCTCTGTAACTCAAAACATGCAACCTATAGAATTTTTTAAACGTCGCCTATGGAGATTTTTAAGGGTAAAAGTTTGTCGCCATTCCACGAGCAGGCGCAATTTTGAAGCATGACATGTTGGGTATCAATTTACTCTGTGTTGGAATTCATATTCCAGTTCATACATCGGCTCTCATTCCCAACAGTTGAGCCAAATTGAGGCTTACAGTGTCCTGGAGGACAGGATGCCCCCCCCCCCCTAGGTTGGAATGTAGCCAGTTAAACCTCTATATTTACATGAGACTAGAGGCTCCAATCTATGTATGAGAGCTGCTCTGCAAGCGATCTTCAAAGACAGCCGGACAATACTGGCTCTGAGCTGTCTATGACAGTTCCTGCTATACTTACGAATTTCAAAGAGAACCTGACAGAGATGATGAATGAGTTGAGACCCAGGAGATCAAACCTAAGGTTTGACCCCAGTCGGATTAATCACAATTAATGGACAGACACTGCCCCCAGAGGCCAATTATGGCGAGACAGTCAGAAATATAACCTGTGGAGGAGACGCCCCAGAGATACTGTGATTCGTCCAAAAGCAAAGGTGGGCAGGCAATGGGATGTGGTTTGGATGAGGTGTGTTTGTCAAAAAGGAATGTTTCAAACAGAGCTTTCTCTTATTCCATCACGAGGCCAGCTGCTAGGATGTGCTAAGTATATTCTTGTATTGTATTCTGATTGTAAACGATGTAATCTTGTAACTTCTTTTAAATACCTTATGTTAGCTTTCTTATTTCCTTGGGGAATAAATGAGACTTGATTACTCATAACTGTGTGTTTGGTTTCATAGCTAATTATATATATATATATATATATATATATAATCATGCGCTCAGAGTTTTAATAGACTAACTAATGTATAGGGACTAGACAAATTAATACACAGATATAATAGTAATCAAAAAAATTGGGCTAACTTTACTGTTGTCTTATTTTTTAATTAAAAAAAGTGTATTTTTTTCCAAAAAAAAGTGCGCTTGTAAGACCGCTGTGCAAATACGGTGTGACAGAAAGTATTGCAATGACCGCCATTTGATGGTGATGAAGTCACGGCCAATCACAGGTGGTACCGCCCCACTTTGAATGGCGCATGTGCGCAATCTTGAGCGGGCTGCACGTGCACGACAGTGGCGGCGTGTTCCGGGGAACACTGCTTGTCACCGGCGCTTGTAAACAGCCATTGGCTGATGGCTGTTTACCACGTGATCGGCTGTGATCCTTTCACAGCCGATCACTAAAATGTCAACAAACCACGGTAACGAGATGTTACCGGGTTCTCCTCCTCACACACCAATCGTTTGTGAGAAGGAGATTGCGTTAACATCTTGTTACCGCTTACAGTGTACACCAATCACACTGATTGCCCCCCCCAATAAAGAGGACCTGTCACCACCCATTAAAGTACCTGTCACAGTTCATATGAGTACCTGTCAGTCCATATAAGTACCTGTCACAGTCCATCAGAGTACCCAAGTACCTTTCACAGTCAAATCTGAGTACCTAAGTACCTGTTACAGTCCATCCGAGTACCTGAGTACCTTACACAGTCTATATGAGTAGCCGAGTACCTGTCACAGTCCATATGAGTACCGAGTACCTGTCACGCCCTTCAGAGTACCCAAATACCAGTCACCAGGAGTACCTATCTGTAGCCCAGAGTACCCGAGTACCTGTCACCAGCCCATCAGAGTAACCGAGTACCTGTCACCAGCCCATCAGAGTAACCGAGTACCTGTCACCAGCCCATCAGTGTAACCGAGTACCTGTCACCAGCCCATCAGAGTAACCAAGTACCTGTCACCAGCCCATCAGAGTAACCAAGTACCTGTCACCAGCCCATCAGAGTAACCAAGTACCTGTCACCAGCCCATCAGAGTAACCGAGTACCTGTCACCAGCCCATCAGAGTAACCGAGTACCTGTCACCAGTCCAACAGAGTAACCGAGTACCTTTCACCAGCCCATCAGAGTAACCGAGTACCTATCTACAGCTTGTCACGTTACCAGAGTACCTATATGCAGCCCATCAGAGTACCCATTTGAAGCCCATGCCTCATAGAATATACGTTGGGGTGTTTTCTTTCCAAAATGGGGTCATTTTGTGGGTAATTCCACTGGGCTGGTGCTCAAGGCCCTTTAAAAGTTTGATAGGTAGGAATGAGATGTGTAATTTATGCTCCTAGAACGCCTGAAGGTACTACTTCAATGTTGGGCCTCTGTATATGGCCAGGCTGTGTAAAAGTCTCACACATGTGGTATCGCTATACTCGGGAAGAGTAGCAGAATGTATTTTGGGTTGTAATTTTTGCTTTGTGCTAGAAATATCTTATAAATTGACAACTTTGTGTAAAAAAAAATAAAAAATAAATGCGTTTTCATTTTTTTCCCCACATTTTCCAAAAACTTCTGGAAAAAAAAAATGAACTGTTCAAAAGTCTCATTATGCCTCATAGATTATATGTTGGGGTGTTTGCGTTCCAAAATAGGGTCATTTTGTGGGTAATTACATTATCCTGGTGCTCCAGGGCCTTCAAAAATGTAATAGGTGGTTGAGAAATGAGATGTGTCATTTATGCTTGTAGAACGCCTGAAGGTGCTCCTCCAATTTTGGGCCTTTGTATGTGGCCAGGCTGTGTAAAAGTCTCACACATGTGGTATTGCTATACTCGGGAAGAGTAGCAGAATGTATTTTGGGTTGTAATTTGTTGTGTGCATATGCTGTGTGTGAGAAATAACCTGACGATATGGAAAAAAAATAAAAATAAATAAAAATCTTCATTTTGCAAAGAATTGTGGGAAAAAATTACAACTTAAAGAAAACTCACCATGCTACTTACTTAATACCTTGGAATGTCTACTTTCAGGTCAGGGGCTGTGTGGTGGTGACCAAGCTGTAACTGTATAATGGCCAAACAGAATTAGGATATTTTTTGCTGCCTATACAGTTTTCATACATTATCTAGCTATTTTCCTGAAGTCTGTCCTTTGAATTGAATAAGACCTCAAAAACTCTAATGTAACTCCATTATAACAATCTAAAGTTGTGTAAATATTTTCAAAATTGTTAGGGTAAAAAGTTTTCAAGCTGCAATAACATAAGAAAAAAAAATAACAAAAAAACGTAAGCGTTTTTTAAAATATATATATATATATATATATATATATATATATATATATATATATATATATGAAATTACAAGTTTGCATAACATGTCAAATCTGTTAATGGTACCTTTTGCAGAACAAATATAATTTTTTTCCAGTTCTGGTAGTCTCCTAAATATTCTGCATTTCATTTTAGTTTGATGTGCCTGGTTTGAACAGATATCACTGTATAGCAATGAATAACAAAAAAAAAAAAAAAAGTCTGAACTTCTACCATAGGTGGTGGCGGTGTTCTCCTTTGTAAGCTATCAAGAGAAGACAACCCCTTTATTATTTGAGAAAATTATACAAACACATCTAACATGTTACCATGGCTTTTCAAGATTTATTTTACAGATTTTCTGGATTTGGCAATTAAAACAAAGAAATGTGGTTTATTTAAATGGAAACAAGCAAAACCAAGTTAAATATATAGTTTATTGCCAGCTGTCAACAATGGCACTGCATAAACCAGTAACAGCTGTTTCTCAAATGATTTTATGAACACTGACATCACTGTCATTTCTTCCCTTACACAATCTCCAAATTAAACAGACTACTTACAATCCTGCAGCTTGGCCCAAATACCAGGATCACTGCCCAGGCTCCCCAAATAGGATGGTCAAACTATCTCACCTTTTGTTGCTTGGGCCATGTTGTCAAATTATTTTACCCATTTGCACAAAAACAAATTAATGCAGGTCATTAGCAGTCATCACCGGACTGTATTTTCCAACTTACTCAGTATTAATGCCGCACTAAATGAATTATTATTCGGCACTGATCTTGTCTTTGGACCAAGACATGTTGTTATTCTGGACCAATACCAACCGAAAGGCCAACAATTTGGTAGCACTTAGGATCCCATTACTCAGTCTTCTAAGCAGAAGACAAAGTACAACTAAACCCTCTAACCGTACCATTTCCACGAAATGACTTTTAACCCCAAAAAAAAGCATCATTGTATTAGGAAAAAAAAAAGATGATGAACATTTACTCACATTTCAATAATTTTTAGTTGTTAGTGCCAAACACAGCACTGCTGCTCATTGCCACAACTTCCATTAAGAGTGTGGACTCATGCATGACATTGTAGAATCAAAAATCTAACGATTCTCCCTCCAGGATGCCTTGCCAATCATATCTGTAGTGGGCAATCTAGAGGGGGGTGTTTCAGGATTGCAGTAAAGGATGACACTAAGGCTGAAAAAGGGTTAAAACCGCCTGCAAAGCGCCGCTTTGCCGGTGGTATAGCCGCGCTGCCCCATTGATTTCAATGGGTAGGAGTGGTGAATACCCCCTTCACCGCTCCAAAGATGCTGCTAGCAGGACTTTTTTTAAACGTCCTGCTAGCGCACCACTCCAGTGTGAAAGCCCTCTGGCTTTCACACTGGAGTGAAAGGACCCGCTGTTTCCAGGCGCTATACAGGTGCCATTTTTAGCGCTGTAGCGCCTGAAAAACGATTCAGAGTGAAAAGAGCATTACTGTATCAGCAGTTGTTGAACCAGCACATCCTCTCGTGGTCCACCTTTGGAACATGCATTTAGTATGACAGCATTTCATTTAGAGCACTCTGACACTAGTGTCCAAGGCCAGATTTTATGTTTTTTTGTTTTGTTTTTTTAAAACAGACACTGTGGGCCTGAAGACAAAAAGACATTCACATACAAGAAAAAAATTTTTTTTTTTTTTTTTTTCAATGAGGGTTTAGATGCACTTTAAAAATAGAGAACTTTGTTTTGAGTTTCATGCCCATCCTGCATTCCAGATACTGAATTATGGATTACAAAAAAATGCACTTTAATATAACAAATATTGTGTTTTTAGTAAACTTTTTTTCTCGTTTAGGCATAAAATATCTTCAAGAAAAGTGGAGTTCATACAAACAATAAATCATTGCTTTAAAATGACTTCAATGTTGAAAGGGAGATTCTGTTACATGTGCAAAATACAAGATATGACTGTAATGTCTTTACACAAAACAAAAAGTACATAGCCAGACAACAGTGTATATTTTGTTCAGTTTCACCACACTGTTCAAAAACAAAAATGCAAAAAATTTAATAAATTATTACTGGTGATGTAATGGGACTCAATAGACCCAGCAGAGAGCAAAACAAACTGTGTACATTAAAAAAAAAAAAAAGCAGAATTCTAAAATGTTCTAAAATTTGTTAGACACCTACATCCTTGTCCAGGCAGATATGAACAAATTCAGTGCTTGTTCTGTGTGCAAGAAGTAGCACATTGTATTAAGTCACATAAAAAAAAAAAAAAAGCACTTTTTTATTCTGGGATAATTCAGTGTATATATTTAATGCTGTGGAGCAAATACAAAGAACCACAGCTCAAATACAAGAACTGGAAACCAGCATACATAGTTACTGTACATTCACACTGCTTCTCACTCCCACAAAATAAATGGATACTAGATTTCTATGAAATAATCAGAATATGGATCTTATTTTTTCCATGACGCTATAGAAGACTGGGTTTTCTGATCCCAAATTTGAAATCCTTTAAAATTTTGTTTTGTGGACGTATTTGTGCGCAGCTGCCCATGCAAATAAGTATACTTGGTTCAACTCATATTAAAATGCCAGGACATCAGCACCTTGTCACAGCAACATTCACTTCACAATAGCCTATCAGCATTAGTAACAAAAAAAAAATTGTTGGACTGAACTTTTGAATCAAATTGTTATGCTAAAGTATAATAAGCCAATAACATTTTCTAAGAGTTTATTGAGGTCCAATGATTGTTAGGAAGCATGCAGAAATTGACAGCTTGCTCCCTCATCTAGATGAAACATGGCTTAATTTTCCAAAACAAGACTGCGTGCATTTCCATTTCTTCATACATATCTATCTGCATCTCGTTGTTGATGTCTTGTTAGGCAGGGTATTTGAGTGGTTGGTTTATTTTTTTTTGCAGATGTACAGGCATTAAGTTGTCCAGCTGTCTGCCCAACGCTTTCCAGTTCACGAAGAAATTAATACTTTAAAAACCACTGGTGAAATCTCAGTCTAGTTAAAAGGGGTTGAAGTTTCTAAATCCTTTTGTTGAATAAAAGACAACTCTTTCCACTCTAGCCTGTAATGATGTAATGTGGCAAAAAGATGACGGCCGTGACAGCCACAAACACAATGCCACAAGTTACATTTTAACGTGGTAAAATGGCGACTCTTAAAATATTATTTTTGACAAATCATACTTCCATTTCACAACTTCTGCAAGGGTTTCACTCAATGTTTCTCTTTGGGAAAATCACAGGAAAAAAAAAAAAAACTTTTTTAAACCATTGGTGCTAAAATATAGTCATGTCTACCTAAAGTTACATAAAAGCGCTATTGTATATTGCACGCAGAACAGCAAGGGTCATCTTTATCAGGCTGGGCTGCATAGTTCATTTGCCGAACAATCTCGGCAAAAAGCTCATCCACCATTGTTTTACTTTTTGCTGATGTTTCCATAAAAGGGCATCCCCAGTCTTCTGCCAAGGCGCGTCCCTCGTTAGATGACACTTCACGCTCACTTTCTAGGTCAACTTTGTTGCCAACCAAGATTACAGGCACCTTTTCATATCTGCATGAAAAAGAGTAAAACACATTAGCAAAATGTACGTTACTGTTCATTATGTTATTTTTTTCCCTAATGCTTGTACATTTAAAGGGGACCCGTAATACAGGCTGCTACTTATAAAAGATGATCCCAAACAGAAGGGTAGGAGACCAATGGCTTACTGTCTCAAACTGGCACATTCTATGGAATTCAGTCTCCAGTGCTAGTAGCTAAAAGCCAATCTCATAAGGGAAGGGGATCCAGAATAAAATTAAAATTGTCTGGCTCGGGGAAAAAAAAAAATCACTGGTGGAAGAATTCAAAAACCAAAAGGACAGAATTGCAATAAACATGATTATTTTCTGTAAAGGGATAAGGGTAAAGGGACATACTCTATTAGGGTTCTCATATATCCAGGTCATCTTATAATAGTTAACAACATTCAACAAGACATTTTCTTTAATGTTGATGACATTTCATTTTTGTTTGTTTTCAACATTTGATAATAAAATAAATTGACTTTCTTAGATGAAAATCGCATTAAGGGCCAGTTCACACCAGATGCAGTTCCGTGTGCTTTTTCTGCACAAAATGCATGCACAGTGTTTTTCATGTATTCCAATGGCTCTAATTCACACCATGCAGTCAGTTTCCGGTGAAACTGACTGCATGATGTGAACTAGAGCCATTGGAATACATGGAAAACACTGTGCAGGCATTTTTAGTGCAGAAAAAAAAAAAAAGCACACGGAACTGCATCTGGTGTAAACTGTCCCTTAATCTTAGAAATTCGTTTTCACCCTGCTCCTTTAAATTCTCTTCTCCGCAGTCCAAATTGGACATTGTTTTTCTAATCATTAGTGGGGTCAAACCAAACAAGCATTCTTAACCACTTCCCGACCGCAGGCCGTCATATGACGGCCTCCGGTTTGCGGGGGTATATCTGAATGATGCCTGTAGCTACAGACATCATTCTGATACTGCCGGTTTCAGCCGGCGATTCCCTGCACCATAAGAACGATCATAGCGGCTGTTCCGCCGCTTGATCGTTCTTATGGGCGGCGGGAGGGGACGCCCCCCCCCTCCCGCCGCCCTCCGGTGCTTCTACCGACTCACCGCTTCCATCGGTGAGTCGGACACAGGAACCGCCGGCACCGGATGATCACTATAGAGATTTCCGGCGGACCAGATGGTCGCCGGAGTCTCTATGATCGTTTGGAGGCCAGGCGTGATGTGATGACGTCACACCTGGCCTCTGCATTCGAATAACGGCGCCGCCTCTGCTGGGAGGCGGTGATCGTTTTTTTTTTTTTTTTTTTAATTATAGGCTTTCCAGCCTAGAGGTGAGATGTGGGGTCTTATTGACCCCATATCTCACTGTTAATAGGTCCGATCAGGTAATATTCCTATTACAAGGGATGTTTACATTCCTTGTAATAGGAATAAAAGTAATCAATTTTTATTTTTTTTTTTAAACTGTCAAATTTAAAAAATAAAAGTCAAATTAACAATAATAAAAAAAAAAATTTTTTTTAAAGCGCCCCTGTCCCCGTGAGCTCGTACGCAGAAGTGAACGCATACGTAAGCCCCGCCCACATATGAAAACGGTGTTCAAACCACACATGTGAGGTATTGCCGCGAACGTTAGAGCGAGAGCAATAATTCTAGCCCTAGACCTCCTCTGTAACTCAAAACATGTAACCAGTAAAAAATGTTAAAGCGTCGCCTATGGGGATTTTTAAATACCAAAGTTTGGCGCCATTCCACGAGCGCGTGCAATTTTGAAGCGTGACATGTTGGGTATCTATTTACTCGGCGTATCTTCATCTTTCACATTATGTAAAAAAAATTGGGCTAACTTTACTGTTTTGTTTTTTTTAAAGCATGAAATAGTTTTTTTTCTGAAAAAAACGTGTTCGAAAAATTGCTGCGCAAATACCGTGCGAGATAAAAAGTTGCAACGAGCGTCATTGTATTCTCTAGGGTCTTTGCTAAAAAAACATATATACTGTTTGGGGGTTCTATGTAATTTTCAAGCAAAAAAATTATGAATTTTACATGTAGGAGAGAAATGTCAGAATTGGCCTGGTTGCGAAGTGGTTAAATTAAAAAACTGGTCTATAGCCAGCTTAAGGCTGATGTCACAAAGGCAACTAGCCAGTGCTACCTTCACATTGCTACCCATGAGGAATCGCTGGTGTGAAGCCGTGGATATGCTAAGGAGCCAAGCCGGAGTCAGCCAGCGCTCCCCTGGGATGTCACCGCGATACCAGGGCGGAAGAGCCGGACCAGAGGGAACTGCCAATCAAACCAGCCTGGAACACAGGAGAAGCTTGTTGCCGTGACCCGTAATTACCACAATACTTAGCTTGGGTCTCTTTGGCAAAGAAACAATGTCCAGACAGGTTTCCACATGCTAGCAGGTTATTATGCAGTACTTATCTCAGCACTGCCCATTACTGCATTATACCTAGAGTGGATGTATAAATTCTACAAATCCCTGTTAAAAATATCAGGTTTCTGTGATGTGAAAAGAAAAAACAAGAGACAAAAGATAAATAATTTCAGAACTTTTTCCACAACAAACTGAAATCTTTTCGGTGGAGAGAAGTAAAAATAAAAATATGGTTGCATACTTTGTTGAAGCACCTTCTAAATTTATTACAGCAGCAGTCATTTTGAGTACGAGTCTATCAGCATGGCACACCTTGACTTGGCAATATTTGCCCACTCTTCTTTGCAAAAACACTCCAAATCTGTCAGATTGCGCACAGCCCTCTTCAGATCACCCCACAGATTTTCAATCGGATTCAGGTCTGGGCTCTGACTGGGCCATTCCAAAACTTTAATCTTCTTCTGGTGAAGCCATTCCTTTGTTGATTTGGATGTATGCTTTGGGTAGTTGTCATGCTAAAAGATGAAGTTCCTCTTCTTGTTCAGCTTTCTAGCAGAAGCCTGAAGGTTTTGTGCCAATATTGACGGGTATTCGGAACTGTTCATAATTCCCTCTACCTTGACTAAGGCCCCTGTTCCAGCTGAAGAAAAATAGCCCAAAGCATGATGCTGCCACCACCATGCTTCACTGTGGGTATGGTGTTTTTTTTGGTGATGTGCAGAGTTGTTTTTGCACCAAAAAAATATCTTTTGGAATTATGGCCAGAAAGTTCAACCTTGGTTTCTTCAGACCACAACACATTTTTCCACATGCTTTTGGGAGACTTCATATGTTTTTGCAAAATTTAGCCTGGCTTGGATGTTTTTCTTCGTAAGAAAAGGCTTCTGTCTTGCCACTCTACCCCATAGCCCAGACAGATGAAGAATACGGGAGATTGTTATCACATACTTGCTGTATATATTTATATATACACACACGCAATATGTATGTTTTTCAAGCCAGTACTTGCCAGATATTCCTTCTGCTCCTTTATTGTTACTGAAGGCCTCTTGGGAGGTTTTCTTCTTGTCTTTTCATCAATTTTGGAGGGACGTACAGTTCTTGGTAATGTCACTGTTGTGCCATATTTTCTCCACTTCATAATGACTGTCTTCGCTGCGTTTCATGATACAGTATATCTAATGCCTTTGAAAATTCTTTTGTACCCTTCTCCTGACTGATACCTTTTAACAATGAGATCCCACTGATGCTTTGGAAGCTCTTTGCGGAAAATGTCAGGAAAGACCTACCAGAACTGCTGAACTTTATTTCGGGTTAATCAGAGGCACTTGAAATGATGGCAGGTGTGTACTGACTTCTATTTAAACATGAGTTTGAATGTGATTGCTTAATTCGAAACACAGCTACATCCCCAATTATAAGAGGGTGTGAACATTTTAGTTTTACTCCCACCCCCCCAAAAAAAAAAAAAGATTTGTTTGTTTTTCAGTTGTACAGTGTATAGGTCACATTAATGGGTGGAAAAAGTTCGGAAATTAATTTATCTTTGTTTTTTTACATCACAGAAACCTGACATTTTAACAGGGGCGTGTAGACTTTTTTATATCCATTGTATATGTCGACCTCTTATTTCCTTTGCCCTAACTAAATGGCACTAATTGCCATTTAGAGTAGCTCCATACACCCAAAGGCATAAGACTCCAGCATTAAGCAGTTTCTGCCTGCACTATAGTCAAAATGATAGGCGGGCAGGACATTTGTTGTTCCACGTGGACATCGTACGACGACAGCCTGAATGAGCGGCATGATCTGTCACCGGCTGTGTCCACCAGACACAGCAGATCACTGATCAGTGTACCAATTGGTGCCGGTACCATGAGATCACTGTGACCAATCAGAGCAGATCACATGACAATTGTACACAATGAATGGCTTTGATTCATGCTATCCATTGTGTTGATCTTGCATATGCAAAGTATATCCCCTGAGGAGGTCCTGTTGGCTATTCGTTCATGCAACATGGAAGAAGCAAGGCTCGTGAAACTAATGGCCTCCCCATTGAATTTTTTAAAGACACATGCAGACCTTTTGGCCCCAAAATTACTTGTATAATTTGTGGCTAACCAAATGGCCCACACGCCCCTCAACTATGCGGCAGGCTCACATTATATTTTTTACAAAAGCCTCAAGGACACATCAGCTCTGCACTTACTACAGGCTGATGGCCCTCCTTAAAGCAGCTATCCACCCAAAAGTGACCCGCTCCCACTTCCGGGTAATCTCGCTGCGGCAAAATCACCTGGAAGTTCCGCCTCCCTCCTCAGCCGCCGAGCCATTCACAAAGTGCACCGCGCTTCACGCATGCGCAGTAGGGAACCAGGCGTAAAGACTGCAAGGCTTCACGGGCAGTTTACCTTACAACAGTGGCGGCAGCACCTGAGAGCGAATGGAAAAATCAGCTGGGGTGCCGACATCACAGGATCCCTGGACAGATAAGTTTCCTAATAGCAAAATTCAGCAGCTACAGTAGTTGTAGCTGCTAACTTAATTTTTTCTAAAGGAGGCTGGACCTTCTCTTTAATTGTGATTTGAAAATACCGACTACATTTTTCAACTCTCAAATGGGCTGGATTGTTCATACCCTAATACAGGGGTCTCCAAAGTTTCTAAACAAAGGGCCAGCTTATTATCCTTCAGACATTAGAAGGGCTGAACTGTGGCCAGTAGGAGTTGAAAATGCCCTGGTGTCAGTTACAATGCCCCATCCTTATGTCAGTGAGAGGAAAGTGCTCCATCGTTGGTGTCAGTAGGAGGAATAGTGCCCCATCATTGGTGTCAGTGAGAGTAATAGGGTCCCATCACTGATGTCAGTGGGAGGAACAGTGCTCCATAGTTGGTGTCAGTGGGAGGAATTATGCCCCATTGTTAATGTCAGTGGGAGAAATAGTACGCTAAGGGCCGGATAAAGACAAGCAAAGGGCTGCAGTGTGGAGAGCACTTCCCTAATAGATCAGGACCAAACAGGCTTCATGCCCCATCAGTCTACTGATATAAACATACACAGGCTTTGCTCTAATATCCATGCTCAACAACAGAATCAGGGCTCTAGAACAACTGCCTCTAGACAGAGAAAACAGATTCTCATAAGTCTGCCTGTGATGTGCCCATGAACCCAGTGAATTCTTTCATATATTCTGGCCATGCCCAACTATCTCCCATTATTGGAGCAAGGTCAATGCTGTGGCCCAGTTGTCCATCGTCCCATTGCCCAGAATCTTCCTGTTGGGTCTTGTGGAGGACGGTTCCCACCGTGGTACAGAGGACCCGCCTCCTATTTTACACCAGATAATCGGTCACTGTTTGTTGGAAGAAATCAACTATTCCCACTGTCCAATTTTGACACACTGGCTAACACTTTAAACTCTGATGTGTACATGGTCCTATACTGTTAAGGTATTCATGGAAGTGTCAGCTTTCCCACTGGGGTGTTGGTTTGATTTTCCCTGTAGGGGCGTGTGTATGTCGGTCTGCCAGACAGAAGCCACTTCTGTCGGACAGACCGACATACACACAGGCTCAATGTTGGATGTTTTTTTTTTTTTTGTGAAAGACTGTGAAAGCCCCCATGTATGGTTTATTGGAAGAGAAGAAGGTCTAAACAAGCTTTTACTGTAGAGGATTTCTGCAGTTTTGATAGCGCACTGCATTCCTTATGCATGGTTGCTTACAAAAATATACATCTAGGTTGCTTTTGTATTAGTGTCACACCTTTAGATACAACAAGACTGACTCTCATTCTTGGATCCCTACACTTAAAACTGCACTATAATATTTGAAAAGGAGAGAGGGCATTTTCTTGTTGTGAGGATATACAGTGCTTTGAAAAAGTATTCATACCGCTTGAAATTTTCCAATTAAAAACATGAATGTATTTTACTGTATTGGGATTTTATGTGAAAGACCAACACAAAGTGGCACATAATTGTGAAGTGGAAGGAAATGATAAATCCCAATAAAATAAATTTACGTTTTTTGGTTGTGACAAAATGTGAAAAATGTCAAGGGGTATGAATACTTTTTCAAGGCACTATATTTAAAGTGTTAGTTCACCTTTACAGAAAAGCTGTATAAGATGACATAATATCCGACCCCCCAGTGTACTTACTATTGGCTAGGGGTGCAACGGATCAAAAAAACTCACGGATCGGATCGATCCTCGGATCAGAGTCACGGATCGGATCATTTTTCGGATCAGCAAATAATAATTAAATTTGCAAAAACCTGTGAAAATTCCGCCACCATATAGTCCCCACTGTAATATCCACGTCCTCTCCCCCACTGTAATATTGTCTGAGTATCGCAGAGTATTGGCAGGGTATCGCAGAGTATTGGCTGGGTATCGCAGAGTATTGGCTGGGTATCGCAGAGTATTGGCTGGGTAATGCAGAGTATCGCAGAGTATTGGCTGGGTAATGCAGGGTATATGCTGGGTAATGCAGAGTATTGGCTGGGTAATGCAGAGTTTGTTTACAAGTGATCGCTCCGTCATTTGACGGAGCGATCACATTGTAAACAGTGGCCGGGTGTACCAAGATGGCCGCCGCTCCGGAGCTAGGCCGAAGCCGCGGCCTTTCCTAAGGCCGATGGGTGTACCAAGATGGCCGCGGCCGCTCCGGAGCTAGGCCAAAGCCGCGGCCTTTCCTAAGGCCGAGGCCGTGGAGCGCTCCGCGGATCGCGCCGATCCGAACGGGGTGACCCGTTCGGATCACGGATCGGTGACGATCCGTTGCACCCCTACTATTGGCGATCATCAGCTATCCGACCGTTAGTACGCTCCTTTTGACAATTGTTGTCCAACTTTCGACCAACGAATGTTGGATGGCAGGCTAGTAAATTTTCGGCAGACAACTGTCTGTTGTCTGATTTTCGTATGGTCAGTACACAAATCACACAAAAGTCAAAAGTACAAACACACATGCTCGGAATCAATGCTAACCAAACACGAAATTAGCAGAAGGGGCCCAAATCACATCACTACATTCGTGTTTGTTGCACAACAATTAATGCAAGACAAGATCCTGGCACATGCTCTTTTGACAAAAATCAGACGCTCAGTTGGCCAACAACCATACCGTGTGTATGAGACTTTAGGTTGCTTTTACAGTTTTTCTGGTGAACTTTAAAATTGCTTTGGTGTCAAAGACTTTACCCTGTTCAAGACTTCAGAGAGATTTGTGTGGGTGGAGTTGGGAATCCCTGGCTTTTAGAACCAAAGATTGGATGTTCTCAGAACACAAGGTTACTGGAACCCTGAGGACACCGAGCTAAAAGCCTTTCAGGGATGAAAAGCAAAACACCCACAGCAAATAGGCGGTGCCCTCTGCATTTCCAGCTAAAAGCTCAAGTGTGCCTAAAATGCGTGGTAGATGACTACAATAATATTTTAGTGAGCTGGAAAATGAGTCATAGGAAGATCAAACAGAAATGTAAAATTAGTGGGTGGAAGGAGTTCTCTTCCTTATTGTTTAAACGTTTGAAGCTGTGCTGTACTAAGGAAAACAAAGTTAAAATTAGCATATACACTTGTGTTTATGTGCTGAACACTGTGCCCAGCAACACCAGCTTTTCAGCCACTGAATATTTTTAATACAAATACAAGCAAAGCCATGCCTTGTACAGGCATTCCCTGCTTTACGGACACTCGTGGGTATGTCCGTACTCGCAAGTGTACGTAAAGTGCCTCATGAGTACGGACATACCTGCGAGTGTACGTAAAGTGCCTCGAGAGTACAAACAATCCTGCGCTGTCCAGCTGCAGTAGAAGGAACTGAAGCTCTGAGCACGTAGCCTCCAGTGTGCTCTTCCTGTGTGTATCCTGGCAGCCTCCCCACATCCACACGGTAGTTCTTCCGGCTTCCCTGTCGGCCACAACGCCATCCAGCTTCTCCACAGCACCAGTGTCATCTATGCACAGCACAATGAGCAGATGAGCCACTTTACATTTTCTTTATGAGTGTTCCCCTGACACCCCCACTACAGCCCCGATGCCCCCACCACAGCCTAGAAGTGGGAAAAAAAAAGGTATTGCTTCACTTTAAGTACATTTTCGTTTTGCATACATGCTCTGGTCCCATTGTGTACTTAAAAGTGGGGTATGCCTGTATTATTAAATAGTAGCCACTGAGCTCTAAAACTATAACAAGAAAGAGCCATGGCACTGTGCCCACCCATATATTACTTGAAGATTTCCAATGTATTAAGGGATACTCAACATGTTTAGGTCATGGGCCACCACACTTCCTGCGGCCCATGTAAAAACAGACAAATGTAGCTCTGTATTCTTTATGTAAAATTTTTACCAGGTATTAGCCTCCTGAAACTTACTGTACTGCAGGACCAGGAGACAACGGACTGTACTGTAGTGCTCATGTGCCAACAAGGAACATACTGACAGCATGAGACCCGAGTGACAGAGAAACTCATCAGTCTCCTGCTGCTCTTTCACTGGTTGGGTAAGGAAAAACCTGCAATTGTCTTTGTACAGTGCCTTGCAAAAGTATTCACCACCCTTGGCGTTTTACCTATTTTGTTACATTACAGCCTTTAGTTCAATGTTTTTTTTTCATCTAAATTATTTGCGATGATCAGAACACAATAGTCTAAATTGGTGAAAGTAAAATTTGAAAAATATATACATAAAGCCATTTTTCAGAAATAAAAAAAATGATAAATTAGCATGCGAGTATGTATTCACCCCTTTGTTATGAAGCCCATAAAAAGCTCTGGTGCAACCAATTACCTCCAGAAGTCACATAATTAGTGAAATGATGTCCACCTGTGTGTAATCTAAGTGTCACATGATCTGTCATTACATATACACACACCTTTTTGAAAGGCCCCAAAGGCTGCAACACCCAAGCAAGAGGCACCACTAACTAAACACTGCCATGAAGACCAAGGAACTCTCCAAACAAGTAAGGGACAAGGTTGTTGAGAAGAAAGTCAAGGTTAGGTTATAAAAAAAAATATCTCCAAATCTTTGAAGATCCCTAGGAGCACCATCAAATCTATCATAACCAAATGGAAAGAACATGGCACAACAGTAAACCTGCCAAGAGATAGCCACACACCAAAACTCACATACTGGGCAAGGAGGGCATTAGAGAGGCAGCACAGAGACCCAAGGTAACCCTGGAGGAGCTGCAGAGTTCCACAGCAGAGATTGGAGTATCTGTACATAGGATGACAATAAGCCGTACACTCCACAGAGTTGGGCTTTATGGCAGAGTGGCCAGAAGAAAGCCATTACTTTAAGCAAAAAAACAAAATGGCACGTTTTGTTTGCGAAAAGGCATGTGGGAGACTTCCAAAATGTATGGAGGAAGGTGCTCTGGTCTGATGAGACTAAAATTGCCCTTTTTGGCCAAAGAAAATGCTATGTCTGGCGCAAACCCAACACATCACCCAAAAAACACCATCCCCACAGTGAAACATGGTGGTGGCAGTATCATGCTGTGCGGATGTTTTTCAGCAGTTGGGACTGGGAAACTGGTCAGAGTTGAGGGAATGATGGCTGGTGCTAAATACAGGGATATTCTTGAGACAAACCTGTACCACTCTGTGTGATTTGAGGCTAGGACGGAGGTTCACCTTCCAGCAGGACAATGACCCCAAACACACTGCTAAAGCAACAATTGAGTGGTTTAAGGGGAAACATGTAAATGTATTGGAATGGCCTAGTCAAAGCCCAGACCTCAATCCAATAGAAAATCTGTGGCCACACTTAAAGATTGCTGTTCATAAGCGCAAACCATCCAACTTGAAGGAGCTGGAGCAGTTTTGCAAGGAGGAATGGGCAAAAATCCCAGTGTGGCAAGCTCATAGAGATTTATCCAAAGCGACTTGGAGCAAAAAGGTGGCTCTACAAAGTATTGACTTTAGGGGGGTGAATAGTTATGCACATTGACTTTTTCTGTTATTTTGTCCTGTTTGCTTCAGAAATTAAAAAATATAAAAAATCTTCAAAGTTGTGGGCATGTTTTTGTAAATTAAATGATGCAAATCCTCAAACAATCCATGTTAATTCCAGGTTGTGAGCCAAAACATGAAAAATGCCAAGGGGGTTCACATGCAAGGCACTGTACATTGCATTTGTTTTTTAGTATTAGTAATTTGCTTGCTTGGAAGTCAGCTTTAAAGCTGTCTACAGACACTAGATGATGACCAGAAGTGTAATCAAGATCCAGCTTCCAAAAGATCTTTTGTAGAAAAGATCTTTCCACAAATCTGCCATTGTCGTGTCTTGAAGTGGAGCGATAGTGATCAGAGGGCTAAAAAAAATAAATAAAAAAAAATAAGGCTTCTTTAACACTGAGGCGGGCGGGCACAGGCGGTAATGCAGCGCTATATTTATCGCGATCTATCTTCTAAGCAAAAAAATTGTGATTCTCATTTTAGCCAGAATCGTGCAGCTCTACTAGGACCCACGATCCATCACTTCCTCCCAGTCAGTCCCCTCCCCCTTCAGTTAGAATCACCTCCCAGGGAACATAGTTAACCCCTCGAGCACCCCCTAGTGTTAACCCCTTCACTACCAGTGACATTTTTACAGTAATCAATGCAATTTTATAGCATTGATCGCTGTATTAACGCCAATGGTCCCAAAAATGTGTCAAAATTGTCTGATGCGTCTGCCCCAATGTCGCAGTCACGAAAAAAAAAAAAAAAAAAAAACAATCGCAGATCGCCGCCATTACTAGTTAAAAAAAGAAAGAAGTAAAATAATAAAAATGCTATAAATCTATCCCCTGTTTTGTAGACGCTATAACTTTTGCGCAAACCAATCAATATACGCTTATTGCAATTTTTTTAACCAAAAATATGTAGAAGAATACATATCAGCCTAAACTGAGGGGAAAAAAAAAAAAAATTATATATATAATATATATATATATATATATATATATATATATATATATATATATATATATATATATATATATATATATATATATATATATATATATATATATATATATATATATATATATATATATATATAAAATAAATAATTTTTTTATATATTTTTTGGGGGGATATTTATTAAAGCAAGCGAGTAAAAAACAACAATTTTTTTTTTCAAAATTGACGCTCTTTTTTTGTTTATAGCTCAAAAAACCGCAGAGGCGATCAAATACCACCAAAAGAAAGCTCTATTTGTGGGGAAAAAAAGGACATCAATTTTGTTTGGGAGCCACATCGCACGACCGCGCAATTGTCAGTTAAAGCGATGAAGTGATGATCACAAAAAAAAAAAAAAATGATGATCACAAAAAGTGCTCTGGTCAGGAAGGGGGTAAATTCTTCCGGGGCTGAAGTGGTTAAAGAACATGTACAACGGTCAAAAAACAGGCATTCAGGAAGCAGCAATATTGCCTCTTGAATGCCTGTCAGCCACACCAGTCCAGCCAAACAGCAATCCACTTCGGATCCCTTTTCAGTCTAAGCTCACACTTGTGCAGGTCCTACATGCAGCATTTTCGCAGGCACAGCAGCCTATTCAAATGAATGGGCTGCTGTACCAGTGGAAAATGTGGGGAAAAGGTCCCCAAACTTTTTTTTTTTAAAAAGCTGCCGCACTGAATTGCATGGTGCTATGGCACCATGTGATTTCACGCACCCGTAAAGTGTTAAGAATGAATGCATCCCCTGCACAGCTGAAAAAGAATAGTGCGTTCTGCCTCCGTGCAATTATGCATGGGTTCCCCACCCTCACAGATGAACCAAGCCTCAGAGAGCAATGCAGGTATAAGCGCTAAAAGAATCGAGAATCTGCTCTCCCCCTTCTACTTACTTCCCCCCTTATGTTTACCCAGCTGACGCAATCCCCATGTCCTGCCTTGTTGCTGAGATGCAAAAATTGTTGGTTTTCACTCCTGTAATGCTGGGAGTGAGAGTACAATGGTTTTCGCATCCTAGCAACAAGGCAGGATGTGGTGATTGCTTCAAATTAATACACATTTGACAAAGCTGCACAGTTTTTAGTGCCTACTGGGGCCCCTTAACTGCATAAGCCATTTTCTAGAAAAGGTGAACTTAGCTCTAAATGGTGTTAGCAGGTGTTTGAGTTTAATTTGTTTGTCAAGCCCACCCAAATCTGCTAGCGCATCGAACACTACCCCCTATTCAGATCGACAAAGCTGATGTCAAGGTGCCTGTCTGTTGCACCTTTATCCAGACACCCCAAGACAGGAAGTGTGTTACTGGCATACAGTACAACAACCTTTTTTGGAAAGACATTCTATCAAGACACAGGGAGGAAGATTCCCCAGTAAAATTAGGAATAGGATTCTTCAGCATATAGTAATGTAATAACAGGATTCAACTTTAGGTACGTCAATTTTGTTTGGGTGCAGTGTCGCAAGACCCCGCAGTTGTCAGTTAAAGCGACGCAGTGCCGAATCGCAAAAAATGGCCTGGTCATTGAGTAGCCAAATCTTCCGGGGCTGAAGTGGTTAAACTTGCATCATTAAAAACTGTCATTACATGCTGTTCATACTCACTCAGTCACTATGGGATTCGTTTTCTGTATTCCACCAAAAAAAATAAAAAATACAAATTAAAAAAAGTGTTTATTCTGCTGTTCCTTCTGCTGTTTATTCTGCTGTTCCTTCCTCCCTACTGCAGCCTGAGACTGCGTAGACCAGCAATTGCCACATCTTTGGAGGATGCTCCAGTTTCAGTTCCCTTTTAAGCTCTTAATTGCCTACTTTTACGTGCAGCCCACATGACTACAGAGTCACCTATGTGGTCATATACACAGTAGTAGATGACAGTCCCCTCTCTACCTCCTCCATACCCACTAAACAGCTCTAACTATGGGGGCAAGAGTTTTCATGTTTTTTGATGGAGACAGCACTTCCCTGTAATTATAAGCACAAACAATAGAGACAGGCTGGAGGGGCATGAAACAGGCTGCGATTGACAGAACCTACCCCTAGATCGCCCACACCATGTTTTTGCACAAAATAATGAACATTTGTGTTCAAATACATATTTGTATTACAATTTAAAACATTTGATATTATGCATTTCAAAGACTGATTTTATTTTTATCTTTAACGTGGGACCAGCCGCAGAGGGCTAGAAGCTCCTCCCGCCAATGTTTCCCTGCAAATGGACTAGGACAGAGCTTGGTCATATGGCAGCTGTATATAGATAGATGGATAGGTATGAAAAAAGGGTACTTGGATTTTTATTTTATTTTAATCAAAACAAATACAGTCCCATCATCCACAAAGAGAAGGGATAATGTAAATGAAACGGTCTGTGTTTAGCATCACTTTAAACATACTTTCCTTAGGTGGCTAAAAAATATTATTGCTTTGTGTAAGTCTATTCATTTTACTTACACTCCCAAGAAATTAAAGTGAAAAATTAGAGATAATCTGAGCTTATGGTAAAAAAAAAAGAAAAGTATATTAAATATCCCTGAAGACATCCAGCAGATGAAACTTGCTGGGAGGGGCTACACCCATGATGTCACTTCTGGCAATTGGAGCACACCACCATGATGGAAAAAGCTGGTGGCACAGTGGATATTTACAGGGTTATTTTATGGCTACCTAATGTAAGCCTGCACTTAGCACTAGGGGTAGTTTGTTGTTCAATTTTAATAAAGTGGCATTACACTATGTATGGATCTTCCCTTGCTTTGTTTTATGGTGGCATGGAGGTTGCTTGCAATTGGAAACAAGTGGTAAAACCAGAGGAGGGAGAGGAGTGGATTCTGGGGAGGTAGAATTAATAAACACACAGAATTAAGAGCACATTGAGACCCTCTTATTGAATTAAGAGATCGCATAATTCAAAATGTGGTTTCACTATGGGAGATTGGTCATAAATACTGGAGTCTTTATTTGTTACACTGGCACTAGACAGGAGGGATGGGCAGGAGAAGGATCTGGGCTGCTCTGTGCAAAACCACTGCACAGAGCAGGTAAGTATAACATGTTTGTTATTTTTAAACAAACAAAAACAAGACTTTAATCACTTGCTTACTGGGCACTTAAACCCTCCTCCTGCCCATACCAATTTTTGGCTTTCAGCGCTGTCACACCTTGAATGACAATTGCGCGGTCATGCTACACTGTACTCAAATTACATTTTTTTCACACAAATTGAGCTTTCTTTTGGTGGTATTTAATCACCACTTGGTGACAGGCATTTTTGAAAAAAAAAAAAAAAAAAACACGTTTCATAGTTTGTTATAAAATTTTGCAAACGGGTAATTTTTCTCCTTCATTGATATTCACCGATTGGGCTGCAGGTATGGGTGGCACTGATAGATGGTATTGATAGGCAGCACTGACCTTGCTCCTATAAGCGTGGGAATACTGCAGGGAGAAATCAGGTAGAGCAGGAGAGTGATGAACTGGGGTCCACCAATGAACCCTAAAGCACATTTTGGTTTAGAGCTGTCAAATTCTAGCTTTAGCAGCTGAGCAAGAAGAAGATCAATGACTCTTTAGCACCACAAACAAAATGTTTTACCAGCACACTTAACAGCTAGCTAACAAAAAAAAAACAAAAACAAATTCACGCTAACAATTTATAATAAAAACAGAGGCTTTAGTTGTACAACACTTGCAAATTTACATGAATACAATGCTGCATTGCCTCATCAAGGCCCCTATCAGTAATCTACACTGTCTAGAGAAAAAGTAAGCATAAGCGATCTAGATATATTTCCACATATTAATTCAATACACTCTATATGTTTCAAGTAGAACTTATCTGTACCACAAACCAAAAATGAGAATTAAATTTTTAACATTCAAAGCAAAAAGTCACTCATCCAAAAACATCTTGAGTTTAAGGGCAGATAGTTCATGTAGCCTTTACTTCCTGAATCCATCTGCCCTTAGGTTGGGCGTGCAGGCAGGAAGGTGCGATTAGCTGAGAAAGCCCCTTCTCCAGATGAAAGAAAAGAAAATGCATACGAAGATTACTGAGATGTATGATGACATTTTCATCTAGGCCACAAACCATAAAGCAAGTGAAGAAATGTCGAAAAATTTAAAATTAATAAAAGTTTAAAACAAGTGACTATAATATACCTTCCTATTTACTAGCAGCCAAAGGGTTAATGATGATTGAGAGAGTAGGCTCTCAGAAGGTTGAATGAAAAAATGTTTAAATTCTCTCATCCACACATTCAGGTTTGATGGTTGATGGAATCCACCCCGCTGCACTATTGTATTCTGACAGTGGGGGAGATTTCCCCGCTGTCAGAATATACAAATCAGTGCTGCAGCCACTGATCAAGCAGCTTTTATCCGACAAGGCAGTTGAACAGAAGCCAAACTGTAGACCGACTTCTGTTCAACTGCAGTGGCCACACAAGAATTTAAATTAGGCCAGTCCCTGCTGAATTTCGATCCCCGAGATCATATTGTGTGCATTTTTGTTTGAAAATATAGGTTGTCAAACATTTGTGCAAGGTTTACATTTCTCAGTGATTATGTACCTTTGTAGACCACCTTGCTACCGTTTTATTACCCCTGGCTGAAAATGTTTTAATAAAAAATAAGGCCACCTTATGGATACTTTTTCATCCCTAGGAAACCTGGCTGATGGGAGTTAAGATTTTAAGTATGTTTCCCATAATTTCTATTTTTAAAACAACTTATTGACATGGATAAGCAGGACAGTCAAGCAAATAGTATTTGTGGAACAGGATGACAGCCTAAATGTTTGTCAGGAAAAAAAAAAAATATATATATATATATATATAGTTATATATATATATATAATATATATATATATATATATATATATATATATATATATAAGTTTCCTTTTGATGATGATATTTACACAACATGAATTTTTTTTTAGTTTCACATGCCTTTATTCATTTTTTTTTTTTTACTTGCAAAAAAGAAACCAAAAAAGGAATACCGGGACAAACTATACACTACTGAGGGAACCCTAAAAACAGTTTACCAGGGAGGGGTGACCACCTTCTTCACCTCATGGGGGTAGGTAGGGAGACCATATGCTCCCCTTTGCCAACATCCCTTCCTGTGACCTCCGGGTGCTGGAGGAGGGACCTGTTTATTTAGGGGGGGGGGGCCCTCTCAAAGCACTTCAAGTGCTGAAGGGCACATTTACGGTTTCATTTGCTCTGGAGATACCAGCCCATATGCCTGATGTAAAACATTTGGGAGGGTGGTGTGTATTTTTTTTTTTACATTTGAAAGAAAACAAAGTAACATTTAGGCTCTGTTCACACCGAGGCATTTTTTTTTGCTGAAGGCCCCAGCTCTAAAAATGCCCAACAAGACAAATCCCATTCATTTCAATAGCCCCTGTTCACATCTGAGAATTTTGTCATCTGACGCAAAATGCCTGAAGCTCAGAAAAGTAGGAGGAGCTTATTTTTTGGTAGATTACAGGCGTTTTCTGATTTTTACATTGGTGACCTTTTGACCTGTTCAAAACCGCTGTAAAAGCGGCTTTCTGCCTGAAAACAAAACGCCTAGGTGTGAACAGATTCTTAGCTCTCCAGAGAGGGCTGCAACTGTAAACAATGCTGAAGTTGTGTATAAACACAGTTTCAGCACCACAGATACTTCTGTAGACTTTGTTTACATCTACTGTACTAATGACTTTTGACAGTTGTTTACCACTTGCTGCATAACCATTCTATTGGTTTTATAAGAGACAAAACCCAGGAAAGGAGAGTGAGATGTAGCCTCACCCTCCTCCTCCCAAATCGTAGAGGTTAGGATGAAGTGTCAGCACTGGGAGGAGCAGAAAAGTGATGTACATAGTGGGTGGGGTTTCATATAACAGAAAATGCCTGATTTCCTATCAAGTCAGTTCACACCACCGCAGCGCTGAAAAAAATAAAAATAAAGTACACCATGAGGTGCAATATGGTGTGACACAATCCATTGCATCTCACCATGTCGTAGCCAATAGAACCAAATGAAATATCACTTTTTGATAAAGTTTGCACAAAAAAAAAAAAGAAAGTAGTAGACCATACGATGTGCTGCAAGTGGCAGTATGGTAGTTCACACTGCTGGTGTGGACAGGCCCTGAAGAAGACTCGGCAGCAGGTCAGGCAGATGAACTGTCAGACTTCAGGTGACCTCCAAACTGTAACTGATTCATCCCCCTCCCCATCTCCAGGTTGCCTATTGTAGCCCAGTGTGTTAACCAAATAAAAGATGATGGCAGGTATCGGGGGGGTTGGGGGGGGGGGGTCCAAAAGCCAGTCTTTTGGACCCCCCCCCGATACCTCCTTTGCTCTTAGTCTATGCAGATTGGAGAAAAATACATCATCTGGTATTCTTACAACTTCGCTCTGCCTAGGGGAGAACTTTAACTGTACGTTGGCTATTCTCATGCTGCTCTCTACCCCAAATGTCTGTAGTTGTCTGGGGCTCACAGACGTGACAAGTGAGTCCGGGGACCACCATGGGAAACAGGAAGAAAGAGCAGGCCTTGCAGAGGCTAGGTCACTGCCAGAGGCAGCCAGGCGCACACCCAAAAAAGGTCTAGGGAGGACACTGTAGCTTATTACTATTATGGGTAGCCTTACTGGCCAACAGGAAAATCCAGGTGGTGGTGTGAATATCACTAATCAGAAGTGTCAAAACTGTTCATGGATGTGACAGACCAAGACTGCAAGAAAAATGCATCACCATTTGTTGCCACCATAGTAGTGCCTTAAACCTTAAGGCTTTACAATCACTTTAATTTATATAAGCCCTGTAGTAAGATCAATATGACAGCTGTCCCTTCTGACCCCTCATTCTAAAAATGGTAGTTACCAACCTATTGTGCTGATCCAATGGCTTCAGTAAGTTCTGAGTTACTGACCTGGAACAAGTATGGAAATGAGGAATTCTGACTTCACTGCAGCTTTTCTTGCTGCACACTTGTTCTTGTTCAGTAACTCTGAAATACTGAATCCAGAGATAGCCAGACAACATTCCTAGAAGGTCTGTCTTGGCAGTCACACTATTCCCCTCAGCAGTTTTCTTTTTACGTTCTGCTTCAACAAACATTGTTTATTCGAGAAATATAGAAGCCATCTCTTCTTCCATTCCTTTAAAAATGCAAATTGCCTGTATTTTTTTATCAATATTTTTAAGTTAGACCCAGAACAAAAGTGCAGTACTGAAATCAAAGCATCAGACTGGCCGCCAGAAGTTTCAGGAAAAGGTCTATAATGGCCGGTCACATCATTCTTGCCTAACGGCTATTTATTATGTATATCTGTTATTTAACAATGTTTATTCAAGTTAGGCAAATGTGTGGGCAGTCAGGCAGTTTTGAACAGCAACAATCACAGAAATGCAGATTAATCTTATTCCATGATTTGCGAGTTGGGTCAGAAGTAGAGACAAAGCACGTAAAGCTTAAAGGGGTTGCAAAGCTTAATTTTCTATTTTCTAAATAGGTTCCTTTAAGCTAGTTCATTGTTGGTTCACTTATCTTTTCCTTTGATTTTCCCTTCTAAATGTTTTTTTTCTTTGTCCGAATTTTGCACTTCCTGTTTCTCCTCAGTAAACTTCACACCATCATCCGAGCGGTGTTTAGTCAGCCAGAACAGCTTACTGAACAGCTTACTGAGGAGGAACAGGAAGTGAGAAATTCAGACAGACAAAGAAAACAAAAAGAAAAAAAAACATTTAGAAGGGAAATCGAAAGGAAAAGGTAAGTGAACCAACAATGCACTAGCTTAAAGGAACCTATTTAGAAAATAAAAAACTAACCTTTACAACCCCTTTAATAAGGGTGTTAATACAAATATTTCATAAGCACTTTTGGACAGACAGGAGTAAATACTTCTGACAAGTTTTGTTGTCCGTTACAATGATGGGGAGTCAGTTTTGTTGCAGCTTCTGTCCCCAATAGAAAGATTTACCCTAATTTCCTTCCCTGACGGAGGTTCCATCCCTCGTTCTCTAACAAAACCAAAAGATCTTGATTGGAGTTAGAATTTAAAGCTAAACTTCACAACCAGCTCTAAAAATTGACAAGTCAGATAACCCCCCCCCCCCACTAAAAGTGTTAAGGATTAGGCAGACATGCCTTATTCCCACAGGCTTTCCCTTAGCTGTACTACTATACCTAATAAGCCATTCCTTTGCAGCTACTCGTTAGGTTGCAGGGTCTCTGACATCGTTTCCAACACAGTACCAGTGGTCCTGCCTGTGAGTGATTTGGAGGGCCTGTCTACAAAGCAGGAACATTGAAGACAGGATAAGAGAGATGGCTGAAGGTAAAACAAGGCATTAGACTAGTATTGCTACTTATTTTCCCCTAAAGGAAACAAGCAATTAACCACAGAGTTACCAAATACCTCAAGAGCCAGAACGTTAATTATCTGAATAGTGACTTCACCTACAAGTCTGAGCTCTGTATGTCCCCTGTTCTGCAATGCAATAAACAGAGAAAATCAAGCATATGGATTTACTCAAAAAAAAAAAAAAAAAAAAAAAAAAAAATGTACATTGCAAGGATTATAATAAATTTTGTTGCAGATTCCTACCTTTTGTTATTCTGAAGAAATCCCTTTTTAATAACATTTAATTACAATATGATTAGTGTCTCAATTATTTACGCTATATTATTTTTTCTTTATTTGTTCCCCCCCCCACGAAAGTGGAGTTACCCTTTAAGTATGCTCCAAGGGAATGCTTTCTAACTGTGTAGGGGATGGACTGACTGGAGGAAGAGACATCTGTGTTCCTGATTAGAAGGAACACAAGATCTCGCTCTTCCTCTGTGACAGAACGACGGTCTGCCTTGTTTACATAGGCAGACTGCCGCTCTGCCTCTCCAGCGAACAATAGCAGGCAGCCTGACCCGCTGATTGGCTCCCGCTATGTCCAATCCCAGCGGGTCTCCGGCAACACGTGCACGCCCCAGACCCGACTGACAAAACAACGTACAGATATACTGGGCGGCCCGGCTGCAAGAAACAGCGTATGTGCTGTGGGCAGTCCGGAAGCGGTTAAAGTGGGACTTTAATCAAAAAATGAAGTCCTGCTAGATCATTTCAGGCTGGCCCCTTTTGTAGGTATAGCAGTTTAAAACATTAAAAATGAATGCCAATGCTATTTAACCACTTTCGGACCGCCCGCAGCACATATACTCCGGTCCGTGCAGGAGATACAAACCAATCAATATACGCTTATTGCGATTTTTTTTACCAAAAATATGTAGAAGAATACATATTGGCCTAAACTGATGAATAAAATTCTTTTTTTTTAATATTTTTTCTTTTGGATATGTATTTTAGCAGAAAGTAAAAAAAAAAAAAAAGTTTTTTTTTCAAAATTGTCATTTTTTTTTTTTAGCGCAAAAAAATAAAAACCACATAGGTGATCAAATACCACCAAAAGAAAGCTCTATTTGTCTATTTGTGGGAAAGAATGGACATCAATTTTGTTTGGGTACAGCGTGAAACGACCACGCAATTGTCAGTTAAAGCGACGCAGTGTCTTATCGCAAAAAAATGGCCTGGTCACTAAGGGGTAAATCCTTCCGGGGCTGAAGTGGTTACAATACAGCAATACACTGTCTCACCCTGCTCTGCACATGTGCCGTTGCTCTCCAGTTTTAGGCACTGCCGAGTTTGTAGAGTACAATCTGCCAACAACCTTAAAGCGGAATTAAATCCTTCTATCCTTTACAGCCAAGGAAGCTGCTTCACTTGCAACTGCCATGGTGCTGCACATGTGATCAGTTAGGCCACCGGTCATTTGATGGTTTAACAGCAAATGTGACAGTAAGGCTTAATTAATGTATATGGGACGTTTTAAAACCTCTCCTCAACGATTTAACTTGACAGATAGTAACCGACGTTTAAAAAGCTGTTACAGGCATTTGGCGTTTCAAATGCCTCTGAACATCCGTCCTGAACGCATTTTTTGGCTTTCCAAAAAAAAAAAAAAAAAAAAAATGCTTCTAAACTCAACTGCCTAGAAACGACCCTGTGTATATGTACTGATAAGATAACATACAGTATCTCACAAAAGTGAGTACACCCCTCACATTTATGTAAATATTTTATTCTATCTTTTCATGTGACAACACTGGAGAAATTACACTTTGCTACAATGTAAAGTAGTGAGTGTACAGCTTGTATATAACAGTGTAAATTTTCTGTCCCTCAGAATAACTCAACACACAGCCATTAACCGCTTCCCGACCGGCGCACGACGATGTACGTCGGCAGAATGGCACGGACATGCATAAGGGCATACAGGTGTGTCCCTTTGAATTTGCCGCGGTGCCATCGCGTGCGCACCACAGGCGGCATGCCGGTCGGGACCCCTGCGAGTCCGATCGCAGGTCCCGTGGACTTGATCGCCGCGGGGATACCCGCAATCGTCTCACGGGGAAGAAGAACGGGGAGATGCTGAAGTAAACAAGCTGCTCCCCGTTCTGCTGATCTCTGCTCCCTGTGATTGGAGCAGAGATCAGTGATGTGCCACGCCCCCCCCCCCAAAAAAAAAAATAAAAAAAATCGCCACCATTACTAGAAAAAAAAAAAAATAATATATATATATATATATAAAAAAAATAAAATATATTAATAAAAATGCCATAAAACTATCCCCCATTTTGTAAACGTTATAACTTTTGCACAAACCAATAACTTGCAATTTTTTTCCCCAAAAATATATAGAAGAATACGTATCGGCCTAAACTGAGGGAAAACTTTTTTTTTTTTTTTATTTTTATATATTTTATATATATATATATATATATATATATATATATATATATATATATATATATATATATATATATATATATATATATATATATATATATATATATATATTTTTGGGGGGATACTTATTATAGCAAAAAGTAAATAATGCATTTTTTTTCAAAATGGTTGCTATTTTTTTGTTTATAGCGCAAAAAATAAAAACCGCAGGGGTGATCAAATACCACCAAAAGAAAGCTCTATTTGTGGGGGGGGAAAAAAAAAAAAAAAAAGGATGTCAATTTTGTTTGGGAGCCACATCGCAAGACCGCGCAATTGTCAGTTAAAGCGACGCAGTGCCGAATCGCAAAAAGTGCTCAGGTCTTAAGCCAGCAAAATGGTCCCGTCTGAAAGTGGTTAATGTCTAAACCGCTGGCAACAAAAGTGAGTACACCCCTAGGTGAAAATGTCCAAATTGGGCCCAATTAGCCATTTTTCCTCCCTGGTGTCATGTGACTTGTTAGTGTTACAAAGTCTCAGGTGTGAATGGGGAGCAGGTGTATTACATTTGGTGTTATCGCTCTCACTCTCTCATACAGGTCACTGGAAGTTAATCATGGCACCTCATTGCAAAGAACTCTTAGGATCAGAAAAAAATAATTGTTGCTCTACATAACGATGGCCTAGCCTATTAGAAGATTGCCAAGACCCCGAAACTGAGCTACAGCACGGTGGCCAAGACCATACAGCGGTTTAACAGGACAGGTTCCACTCAGAACAGGCCTCGCCATGGTCGACCAAAGAAGTTTACATGCTTAGTGTCATATCCAGAGGTTGTCTTTGGGAAATAGACGTACGAGTGCTGCCAGCATTGCTGTAGAGGTTGAAGGGGTTGGGGTCAGCCTGTCAGTGCTCAGACCATACGCCGCTCACTGCATCAAATTGGTCTGCATGCATGGCTGTTGTCCCAGAAGGAAGCCTCTTCTAAAGATGATGCACAAGGAAGCCCACAGTTTGCTGAAGAAAAGCAGACTAAGGACATGGATTACTGGAACCATGTCCTGTGGTCTGATGAGACCAAGATAAACTTATTTGGTTCAGATGGTGTCAAGCGTGTGTGGCGGCAACCAGGTGAGGAGTACAAAGACAAGTGTCTTGCCTAGTCATGCATGGTCTGGGGCTGCATGAGTGCTGCCGGCACTGGGGAGCTACAGTTCATTGAGGGAACCATGAATGCCAATGTGATATACTGAAGCAGAGCATGATCCCCTCCCTTCAGAGACTGGGCCGCAGGGCAGTATTCCAACATGAGAACGATCCCAAACACTCCTCCAAAACAACCACTGCCTTGCTAAAGAAGCTGAGAGCAAAGGTGATGGACTAGCCAAACATCTCTCCAGACCTAAACCCTATTGAGCATCTGTGGAGCATCCTCAAACGGAAGGTGGCGGAGCGCAAGACCTCTAAGGGCTAGTTTACACTTGCTTCAAGACATGGCTTCAGACACGCTTTGTTAAGGCTCTTTGAACGCCAGTCAAAGCCCATGTCACTAAAAAAATTGGTTAGGTTACAGTCCTGTTTACACCTTGCTTTTGCTTGGTGCTTCGATGAGGCTTTGGTGGAGCTTTGACGAGGCTTAGGTG
This sequence comes from Lithobates sylvaticus, assembly GCA_028564925.1. Taxonomy (NCBI): domain Eukaryota; kingdom Metazoa; phylum Chordata; class Amphibia; order Anura; family Ranidae; genus Lithobates; species Lithobates sylvaticus. The sequence goes on from CM053027.1 coordinate 429,047,236, forward strand.
GGGCTTCAAGTGACCTTTGCCATAGACTTCGAAGGAGGCTTTGGAGACGCTTTGAAGCACCACTAAAGCTATATGGGGTATCATTTTTGAAGCGAAGCCAAAACAAAGCAAAAGCAGGTGTAAACAGGACTGTAAACTAACCATTTTATTTAGTGACAGGGGCTTTGACTAGCGTTCACAGAGCTTTAACAAAGCGTGTCCGAAGCCTTGTTTTGAAGCAAGTGTAAACTAGTCGTTAATGTGTGTTGAAGCTGAAGCAAGTGTAAATGAGCCCTTACATCTACCAGCTCCATGATGTCGTCATGGAGGAGTGGAGTGGACTCCAGTGACAACCTGTGAAGCTCTGGTGAACTCCATGCCCAAGAGGGTTAAGGCAGTGCTGGAAAATAATGGTGGCCACACAAAATATTGACACTTTGGGCACAATTTGGACATTTTCACTCAGGGGTGTGCTCACTTTTGTTGCCAGCGGTTTAGACATTAATGGCTGTGTGTTGAGTTAATTTGAGGGGACAGCTAATTTACACTGTTATACAAGCTGTACACTCTGCCCGCGATGTCCCCGCTGGTGGAATCATCCCTCTTCGCCCCTCTTCCTTCCAGGGCCGCACACTCCAGCTCTGTGACTGGCCGGAGCCATGCGACGTCACTCTCGCGGATGTGCGTGGAATCCGCCAGTCACGGTACGCGCTGGGGAAGAAATGGCTCGGAGGACCGTTTCTTCCCTGCGCATGCAAAATAGGTCAGGGGGTTTACAACCATTTTAAGGACACCTGGATAAAATAATATACTTACTTTCAAAGAAAGAAACTATATAAAACTTTCTGGGGAAGCTTAAAGTATATGTGATCTTTTACATTGCACATCAACCCACTCAGTTTAAATTTTTTTTTAAAAATCATCACAATCTCTGTTCTAATCTGCATAAGGGGCTTAGATAGCCAAGAGTGGAGAAACAGCGGTACACCAATCTTCCCAGGGAATGGTTGTGCAGGAGGGCGTGTCAGTATACATCTGACCATTGGAAAACAGGCAGGCTGTTCTCCCAGCGCAGCCAAAAAACTGACCTTGCTACATACCGTATATACTTGAGTATAAGTCGAGCCGAATATAAGCCGAGGCACCTAATTTTACCACAAAAAAAACGGAGAAACCGTATGGACTTGAGTATAAGCCTAGGGTGGGAAATGCAGTAGCTACTGTAAGTGGAAAAGAGGGTCAACAATGCCCCACTGTGCCATCTGCATGCCCCTGATCTCCCTGGTGCTGTGACATGTAGTCTAGTTGGTGGCCGTGCAGGAAACACTGATTCAGTTACCCAGGAGTTAGTCAGTGTTCGGCCTATCACGAACGAGTACTAGGAGGCTTGTTACACTGCACGGCCACCGAATAGACTGCACATCACAGCACCGGGAGATCAGGCGCATTAGGCTGCAGCTGGGCACAGTGACTCGAGTATAAGCCGAGGGGGCTTTTTCAGCACAAAATATATACTCGAGTATATACGATAACTAAGCTCCATTTCATGATGAATAAACTAAATTATTGATGTATCTTAAATAGAAAACTATCTTTAGATAGATTTTTTTACTCCAAAAGCATTTTGTTAAAATAAATTTGATAAAAATCTAAAGAAATCAGATTTAAAAAGGGAAAAAAAAAAAAATATTGATTTAAAAAAAAAAAAAAAAATCATTGATTTTTATCCACCCTGGTAAGTAAAAGCATCTTTTTTTCTATAGGGTAGTTAGTATCAGTTGAGATAAAGATGTATAGATGGCAACGCGTCATCTGAATACAACGGTCTGTAGTAATGCAGGTAGAGTCCAGAAAGATAGAGGCTTACGCATTTTGGTTTGCAGCCTTAGGCTTCATGTACACAGGACCTTTTTCAACCTCTCCTGAACGATATAACTTGACAGATAGTAACCCACGTTTAAAACATGAGTTTTGCCGCGTTTAAATTGAAAAGCGTTCAAAATAGCCATAAATGAAAAACGCCTATAAACGAAACGCGAGTTACCGTGCTTGGTATGCCACTAAAATCAGCCTCTGAACCCATTTTTTTTACCTTACAAAAAAAAAAAAAGCCTCAAAAACTTAACTGCCTATAGAAACGACTGTAAACAACCCTGTGTACATGGACAGATAGGATAACAGGAGAGTTCAGGAGCAGCTGAAAAAAAAATGCTCAACTGCTCCTAAACGTCGATTTAGCAGCAGCAGTGTACATGAGGCCTTAGTCATAACCAGATATGGCTATGACTAAGGCTGCGGGCCAAAACGCATAAGTCTCTGTATCTTTCTGTACTCTACCAGCATTAATAAAGACCATTATATTCGGATGACGATTTGCCAGCTATACAGCTTCATCTCATGCTGTGGTTGGGTGTAAGGAAGACATCATTAGCCAGTGCACTGTGTACTCACCCCCCCCCCCCCCCCCCCCCCCCAGGGAATTTGTCTAGGTGTTGTCCGTTTATGGTATGCAGTTAGTATAGGTGTTGGGTTGGCCATACATTATACAATTTAATTATTCAATTTCCTTTAGATTTACCTTCAACTATGTAGTACAAGGGCCTTCCTGATTGCATACAAAATTGAAGGTTTGACCTCATATTATATTATATGGTTTTGGTAAATCTAAAGAAAAATTTAACAAGAAAATTGTATAACTTATGTCCAGCCTTAGAAGGGGGAGTGGGGGCAGTTTTAGGATAAGATAGTTTTATCCTGGAATTCCACTATAAAATGCCACTAAACCCACATCACAAAACTAACAATAAATTGTGTATTACATGCTGTTCATACTCACTTAGTCACTATGAGCTTTTTTATTTTTTTTTCATAAAACCAAAGAAAAAAAAAAAAAGAAAAAAACCTGGTTGATCCTACTACTCTCTACCTCCACCTTCTGTCCATGTCTCCAATGCAGTTGGGGATTTTGCAGAGCAGTGTTGGCAGCTACTGCACATGCTCAGTTTTCAGTGAGCTTCTATATTGAGCATTTCCTCCCTATCACATCTGAGCAACCCATGTGACTATAGAGTCACAAACGTGGGCGTATACACAGTGGTAAATGACAGCCCACTCCCTCCATCCTCCATGTCCACTACCCAGCAAAACACAATAGGGCAAAACATTTAACATTACATGTAGATTGTTGGAGGCTTCATCTCCCTCTTATTCTAAGACACAGACTGGAGGGGCGTGACACAGCCTGTGTTCGGCAGAAATACGACCACACTATGTTATTTACCCAAAATAATAAAGATTTAATTTCAAATATATATTTGTATAACAATTTAAAACAGTTTATTGATATTTAAGTCTTACTCCGTATTCCAAAGGCCGTTTTTTTTTTTTTTTTATGTTTCCCTGCAGACAGGCTGGGAAAGATCTGGGTCACGTGACAGCTGTATATTAGGAAAAAGTACATAATTGAATTTTTTATTTATTAAAATAATTACAGTGAAATTTTCCACATTCGGAAATAGAAGGGACAATGTAAATGAAACAGTGTGTGTTTAGTATCACTTTAAAGCATTTGTTACCCCAGAATTTTATATTCCTGATATACAATGTACTTGTATGAGAAAGTATCCTGTTCTCTTTGTATAGCTTCCTTTGTGTGAAAATCACTGGTGTTCCTGCCAGTCCCTCTGTGAACTGAACACAACCTGGTCAGTTCTCTAGCTATGCTGGGAATTTAGTGTACTCTCCAATGATTAGACTTGTCCTGACATGCCCCCGCTACACAGCCCTTCAATGAGAAGACCAGTGTGCTGCTGCTTAAGGGAAGCAGAGGGACCCCCTGACCTTTTGGACAATGCTGATTGGCCCTATGCTGATCACATGCACTCTCCCAAGGAAAAAAACCTCTCTAGCAATACACACCAAATTGAGCATGTGCAGCCTGACTCCAGTAACTGTCTTATCCAAACATGTTCTTGAGTCACTGAAAGTAGGGGAGGATCTGTGTATACAGGATCAAACAGCCTTTTTACACAATGCGGAGGATTAACCCCTTAGGTTTAACAGTGAGTATAACAAGCATGCTTTACTGCATATACAGACTGATTTTACTGTTGTGGGTTTGGTAACACTTTAAGGCATAGATATGCCTTAAAGAGGAGATCCAACCATTTTGTATACTTGATGTCACTTGCATACCCATTGATCATGCTTTTACTAATGGAAAACATTTTTTTTTGTTCTGGCATGTAAATACCTTTAATATAGGGTTTCACCCACCCACACTTCTGGCATTTCCACGCCTGGGCGATTACGTCATTAGGCGATTCACAAGGGCTCCTGGGATAGCGGCGTCACGTATCCCAAGGAGTCCTTGCGAATCGCCTACTGACGAAAATATTGCGTTATTTACAGACAGTAAATGACACAAACGTGTCTGATGGACAGGTTGCTATACCAATGGAGCGGGAACTTCTGCTGGCGCCGACATTGCTATTGCAACCTGTCAGGAAGTTGGAGAGCCATGCCGCGGCATTACTGCGCAATGTGCAAAATCGTGAGGAAATCCCAGAAATGAAGACAGGAGACCTTCAGGTGCCCACAGCTTAAAATGGAACCTGCCTGCTTTCGAGAACAGTAGGTACAAAACTATTTTTGAAGAAAGTAAAATTGCAACACATATGACATGTTGCAATTGTTAATGTATACGTTTTAACAAATGCAGAGCAGTTTAAAATAAATAGAAAACTGTTTGGGGGACTGGAACTCCGCTTTAAAGTGATTGTAAAGGCAGAAGGTTTTTTTCATTTCAAAGCATTAAGATAAAAAGCCTTTTGTGTGCAGCAGCCCCCCTAATACTTATCTGAGCCCCATCTCTGTCCAGCAATATCCACGAGGCCCTTGGCTGTCCAGGACTCTCCCTCCTGATTGGCTGAGACACAGCAGCGGCGCCACTGGCTCCCGCTGCTGTCAAAGTCAGTTAGCCAATCAGAAGAGAGAGGGGTGGAGCTGAACCAGAGCTCTGTGTCTGAATGGACACACAGAGCTGCAGCTCGGTTGTCCTGCTTGCTGTGAGGGCACTCAACAGGAAGGAGCGGCCAGGAGCACAGAAGAGGCACCTGAGAAGAGGAGGATCTGGGCTGCTCTATGCAAAACCATTGTACAGAGCAGGTAATTATAACAGGTTTGTTTTTTTTTTTTTTTTTTTTTTTTTTAAACGAGACAGTATAATCACTTTACCATAAAATCTTTTGCCTTTAGAATCACTTTAATATGTGACAGGAGCTGCACTCACTCTGAATACTAGATAGAGAAAACAGTTAAATTATGAGTGGGCATCCACATATATCCAAATAATGTCCACAATCACTGTATGCTGTGTGTGTACAGGGATTGACGACATTATTGCTTGAATATATATGGATGCCCACTTATATTATTTACCAATTGTAAAAAGAAAGCAACAAGTCTAGGAAAAGGATGAGCTCAGGTGTGTTCACAACTCCAGGCGCCCACCAGGAAGCTGACACTCCGCAGCGCTAATCACAGGCAGTGAGACATTTTACGATCTGTGCAGCCGCGGATCAGGAAATGTCTCACTGCCTGCGATTAGCTGTGCGGAGTGTCAGCTTCCTGGCGGGATCGGGCACATATAGTTGCGAACACGCCTGAGCTCATCCTTACTTTTGACCAATGACAGCTACAACAGTCCTGCACAATATGGTCCTGCAACAGGTCCCTGGTAAAACTAAACTTCTAGCATTGTCTATGATGATTTACTGCCATAAAAAGGAAGCGCCTGAGCAAGGAGCAAGACATGGGGGGTACACAGGGCATGTAGAACACTGAACCCCTGTGTGCAGGGGAGGAATTGGGGGGTGGCGGTCATCATAAGATGCTATAGGACTAATAGAGCCAATGAAGGATCAGAAGATCCATGGCTGTCCAGTGTCAGGCTGAGACTAGACAGCACATGATCCAGTGTTGGGTGGTATAGGCCCTGTAGATTGAATGCTCCCACTCCCAGGCAGTGATCCCCCTCCTCCCTGTGACAACGCCCTGGCCCAGTGATGTGGAGCCCCCCCAGCACCCCGGATCCCCCCTCTCTCTCGCCTTTTGACGCGGATGATCTGGTCCCTCATGGGTTTGATGTCCTGGAAGCTCTGCTGGTTGACCAGGCTGTAGACCAGGATGAAGCCCTGGCCGTTCTTGATGTACAGATCCCGCATAGAAGCGAACTGCTCGGTGCCGGCCGTGTCCAGGATCTCCAGCACGGAGGGGGACGAGTCCACCTCGATCTCCTTGCGGTAGAAGTCTTCGATGGTCGGGTCGTACTTCTCGATGAAGGTGCCCGTCACGAACTGGACGGTCAGAGCCGACTTGCCGACCCCGCCGCTCCCCAAGACCACCACCTTGTACTCGCGCATCGTCCCCCTCCGCTCCCCGGCGGCATGCAGCAAGGCTCCTCACAGCGCGGCGCTACTACTCCTCCTCCGCCTCCTCCTTCGTCTTCGCCGCCGCCCCTCCGCAGCGGCGTCCCGAGGCATGGGAGAGAGGCCGGGCTGTGCGGCCCGGTATTCGGCGGAGACCTGCCCACCACTACGGAGGGGAGAGAAGCCTGGCCGCCCCCCCTCCGGCGTATCGTGCCGGCCTCACACTCTACTCCCCACCCCCCTCCTTTTCCTTCCTTCTCGCTGGGCCCCGGCACGTCACATCACACCTGTGCTAACCATTGGCTCTCGCGTCTATCGCCATGGCAACTGTCTGTCCTCCCGAACCCTGGGCGGCGACGACGTGTGACAGGACCAACCACCGCCTCCTCTCTCCGGGATGATGGGAAAAGAGGAGCGGACGGCAGCCAATCCCTGCAATCCGTCACGCACCAATCCGCGCCCGCGCCGCCTTCCACGTCACGTCGTCGCCCACTTCTTGTGCATTTTGGGGAGATGCAGGCAGAGGATGTTTACTCAGTGTGAGGGGGAGGGGGACAACTGAAGGCAATGGGCTTTTCACTACCCTACTCTCTAATAAACATCGGCCTGACTGTACATGATTTACACCAAACATGGTGGACCTGGCTGCTTCATGGTTCAATAGGTCCTGCCATAGGTGTGTGCCTGGGCACAACATACCTTAACCGCTTCAGCCCCGGAGGATTTTAGCCCCTTCCTGACCAGAGCACTTTTTGCGATTCGGCACTGCGTCGCTTTAACTGACAATTGCGCGGTCGTGTGACGTGGCACCTAAACTAAATTTTCATCCTTTTTTCCCCACAAATTGAGCTTTCTTTAGGTGCTATTTGATCACCTCTGCGGTTTTTATTTTTTGGGCTATAAACAAAAAAAGAGCGACAATTTTGAAAAAACTTTATTTTTTACTTTATGCTTTAATAATAAATATCCCCCCAAAAATGTATATATAAAAAAAAATTTCCCTCAGTTTAAGCTGATACGTATTCTTATACATATTTTTGGTAAAAAAATAAATAAATAAATAAAATCGCAATAAGCGTATACTGATTGGTTTGCGCAAAAGTTATAAGGGATAGATTTATAGCATTTTTATTATTTTATTTTTTTTACTAGTAATGGCGACGATCTGCAATTTTTATCGTGACTGCGACATTATGGCAGACACATCGGACAATTTTGACACATTTTTCTGATAGCTTCTAGGAGAGTTTAAAAAAAACACCCTGTGTGCTCGAGGCCTTAGTGTTAGAATATATTCGTCTTTCGAATGGCGAAAAAAATTTACTAGAATAGAAAAAAAAAAAAGGAATAGGATAAAATGGAATAGAATAAAATAGAATAGACAATATAAAGAATAGAATAGAAAATAGTAGAATAGAAAAAAATATTAGAATAAAATAAAATATAGCGGTCTTCCGAAATGCAAATTTTGAATAGAATAGAATAAAACTGAATATAGTCATCTTTCGAAATTTAAATTTCAAATAGAAAAAATATAGCCGTCTTCCAAAGAATAGAAAATAAAAGAATAGAATAGACTAAAATGGGAAGAATATAGCCATCTTCCGAAATTGGAATTTCAAATATAATAGAATGAAATAAAAAGAATATAGAATAGAATAAAATAGAAAAATATAGCCGTCTTCCAAAACTTAAATTTGGAAAAGAATAGAATAATAAAAAGCATAGAATAAAACAGAATAGAATAGGAAAGAATAGTCTAGGAAATAAAAGCATAGAACAGAAAGCAATAGAATGGAAAATAAAAGAATATAGCCTTCTTCTGAAATTCTAATTTTACAAAAGCATAGAATAAAACAGAATAGAATAAAAAAAGAATAGAGTAAAACAGAATAGAATTGAATAGAAAATAAAAGAATAGAATAGACTAAAATGGGAAGAATATAGCTATCTTCTGAAATTTGAAATTCGAATATAATAGAATGAAATAAAATGAATATAGCCATATTCCAAAATTTTAATTTAGAATAGAATAGAACCTGCTATTCTTAACTAGGGATGGACGAACAAATCGTCCCGAGCATGAGTTCTTGCCGAACATTGGCTGTTCGCCAGTTTGAGACACACCCGAATTATCAGGGCGTTTGTTCAGCCTGCCGAATGACCACAATGCATTGGAATCCCCGATTGGCTGAAGCAATGAAAGTTTTGCCCAATCAGGGCACGGAGCATTATCAGAGCCATGATTGGATGCTGTCATGAGGCCTCTATCCAATCATGGCTCATTGCTCTTAGTCCCACCCCACACTAAAAAAGTATTCTTTCAATAGCGGACATTTTTAGTGTGATATCGGTGTGGAGATAGCACAGAGCTCTGATCAGTGCTACTAGACAGTTATTGTGCTATAGGGTGCTATTCTGATTCTATTGTCATGCCACGTACACACGATCGGACTATCCGGCAGACTTAGTCCAGCAGACTGTGGGCTCCGGCTGACTTTTTCTTCCCAAAAATCCGGCGGACTTAGAAGACTTGACTCAAAATTGACCGCCGGACTCGGCAGTCCCACGGACAATCCGCCCGTCTGTGTGCTAATCCGCCGGACTTTCCAAATGAACGGACTTGCCCACACACGGAGTAAAGTCTGTTCATTTTGAATGTGACTTCAGGTACGACGGGACTAGCGAAGGAAGTCAATGTCGCCGCCTCCATCAGCGAGATTGACACCTTGCTAGCTCCGTTGACTGGTATGGGTTTTAAGGGTAACCCCTACGCTGAAAAAACGGTGTGGGGGTCCCCCCAAAGTCCATACCAGACCCTTATCTGAGCACGCAGCCCGGCTGGTCAGGAAAGGGGGTGGGGACGAGCGAGCACCCCCCTCCTGAACGGTACCAGGCTGTGTGCCCTCAACATGTGGGGTGCTCATCAACCATGTTGATGAGGACAAGGGCCTCTTTCCGACAACCCTAGCTGCTGGTTGTCGGGGTCTGCGGCCGGGGGGCTTATCGGAATCCGGGAGCCCCCTTTAATAAGGGGGACCCCAGATCCTGGCCCCCCACCCTATGTGTGTGAGTATGGGGTAGAAGTGTCAATAAAAAAAACAAACAAACACACTACACAGGTTTTTAAAGCAGTTTATTAGACAGCTCCGGGGGTCTTCTTCCGACTTTGGGGGTCTTCTTGCCGGGCTCCTCCGCTATCTTCTACTCTTTTACCGCTCTTTTACTAGCGGAGGAGCCCTGCTTTCTTCTTCGTCGCCGCCGTCTGGAGGTCTTCTTCCGACTTCTCCCGCTCATTCGGTTCTTCTGCCAGGCTCCTCCGCTATCTTCTCCCAGCTCTTTTACTAGCGTTGGCCCGGTCTTCTTGTTCGTCGATGTCGCCGCTGCCTTCTTCTTCTTCTTCCTCCTTCTTCTTCCTTCTTCTTCCGGTGTTGACACAACGCTCTCTCTCGCTGTAATGCCAGGGGCCCGTTGCACGGCGACTTATATAGGCATAAGGGTGATGTCACATGGTGACCCAGCCTCTTATGATGTCACAGTCCCGGGGGATGCTGGATATATACCCCATACTCATTCACACAGGGTGGGGGGCCGGGATCTGGGGCCCCCTTATTAAGGGGGGCTCCTGGATTCCGATAAGCCCCCCACCCGCAGACCCCGACAACCAATGGCCAGGGTTGTCGGAAAGAGGCCCTTGTCCTCATCAACATGGGGACAAGGTGCTTTGGGGTGGGGGGGCCGCAGGGCCCCCCTTCCCTAAAGCACACCCCCATGTTGAGGGCACCAGGCCTGGTATGGTTCAGGAGGGGGGGGGGCTCGCTCGTCCCCACCCCCTTTCCTGACCGGCCGGGCTGCGTGCTCGGATAAGGGTCTGGTATGGACTTTGGGGGGACCCTCACACCGTTTTTTCGGCGTAGGGGTTACCCTTAAAACCCATACCAGGCGACGGTGCTCGCGAGGTGTCAATCTCGTCGATGGAGGTGGCGAGATTGACTTTGTTCTCCAGTCCCGTCGTACCTGGAGTCAAGTTCAAAATGAACGGACTTTACTCTCTGTGTGAGCAAGTCCGTTCATTTGGAAAGTCCGACGGACCTCCGCTAAAAGTCCGGCGGACTTTTTCCACTGGAAAAGTACATTCGTGTGTGGACAAGTCCGCTTCTTCGGAAAGTCCGGTGGACCTCCGCTGGAAAGCCCGCCAGATAATCCGATCGTGTGTACGGGGCATCAGTGTAGAACAGGGATATGCAATTAGCGGACCTCCAGCTGTTGCAGAACTACAAGTGCCATGAGGCATAGCAAGTCTCTGACAGCCACAAGCATGACACCCAGAGGCAGAGGCATGATGGGACTTGTAGTTTTACAACAGCTGGAGGTCCGCTAATTGTATATCCCTGGTGTAGAATATCAGTTTAGTGTGAATCTAGTGATAGGGAAAAAAAAAAAAAAGGGGGAGAGCAATCCCTGGGTCCTAAGGACAGGAACTCAGAGAGAAAAAGAGGGCTACTATATGGTGACAAATATTGATCATAACAAAGTCAATACTTTGCAAAAATAGATTCTTTATTAAACAGTACTTGCATATTTTTCATTAAATTAGAATAAAAGATTCCAGACTTTCTGGAGATCTGTGACCAACAATTATAGACAACACACAACAAGACAAACAAGACACCATATAGACAACAAAAGCATCACGTGAAGCAGAGCAGTGAAAATTATTCAAACGTATGATTTAGGGAGTGGATCAAAGTCCAGTCAAAGAAAGATATGTATCAAAGTTATATTCACGTGGTCGTGAGACCTTGTGTAGTTCACGTTTGGTAATAGCAGCGACTCTTGAAGCAGCAAAAGTGAAACAGATTGGTTAATAGAAAAAGTCCTGCACTAGTTTAGTGAATTCAGCTGGTCTGGACGACTTGCCAGGTAACCCTAATTGCGCTATAAGAATTCCTGATTGAGTGGCTTGTAGTCACACGCACTGTGGTCGACAGTATTGATAATGGTAGAGGTCCTGATTGTATCCAGTTGGTAATAGACTGAGTCTAGAGCCATGCGTCCATTTCAGAACTGCAGGTGTATCAGAACAATTGTTCAGAAGAGCTCTGTGTGTACAACTTTGAAAATCCGGTTGTAGTAACAATCTGCTAGACATATGTGCTGTGTTGAAGGTAAATGTACTGCTCAACTCAACACAAAGTTTTCAATCATTGGAGGTTTCATATGTCAACAGTTCAGGTAATTCAAAATAATCAGGAAAACTTTTTCTATGACACCATGTAATCAGGCTAATAAATGAAGAGTAAATACAAACTTCAAAAGTTGCCAGACGGTTCTTTAAGCAATCTGGTCAGAGTAAAGAGTAATTAGTTTAATAACGTTACCCAGCCGACGTTAGATGTCATAGGAGTGGCAGTATGAAAAGTCCAATCTTTCCGAAAAGGAATGTCAGTTGCTGGTACTGCTGGCAAAGATCGTGGTGACCGCCCGGTAACCTTGGGGGGTAGGGGTCTTCCTAGGAATGAAGGAGTCCCATGGCCTTGTAGGGGGGGGGCAAAAGTTTGCCGGGTCCGGTGGTCGCTCGGATCAAAGCAGCCCAGGTCTCTGAGATTGCTGCTGCTGGAGATCGCCGTGCTCTGCTCGTCACGTGATGCGTCACGTGACGCGTTTCGCTAGGGGCGTAGTCACAATAGCTTCTTCCTGATGTGTGTTGTAAAGGTACCAGGGATCCCTTGAAATAGCGTTTTTTCTGGTAATTGGCAGGTGTTTAAATTAGGGAAAGGAGATTGTGCTTGCAGAGTTGTGTTGGTGTGCGCAGTTGGGCAGAAGTCATACTGAAAGAGAGTTCACTTACTAGAAGACTAACATTTAAGGACACTTTACAAGTATTGAACAAAAGGCAAAAGGCATATTGTCATTCACATAAAACATTGAAAAAGATTTTTTTTCTCTTTTTAGTACAATTACTGTACGTAAGGTTCAAAAGGATGAAAAAGAAATAAACATTATCTGATAAACTTAATCAACGGTGATTGGGATGAGAAAATAGAGGAGTGAGAGAAATCAAGATTTTTTATATGCAGTTTTGTTTTCATTTTTATTTTTATTTATGTTTAGAGTGTTGACCAGCAGATATTTTAAAAGGAGCAGAAGCCGCACTATGGTGGCAGAGCGCAGCAGCTGAGAGGCCGGTCAGGAGAGGTCGGGATGGCCCGGGGCAAATGGCAGTTATAGCAAGGATGCGGGGGAATGCATTCCACGCAACGTGTGCATCCATGCAAAGGAAAAAACCAATATTGCATATAGGTTAAGGTTTGATCCGTTAGTACTTGGAGCACTCAGGCAACTCACGCATTTGTCCCTTTAGTGCACTTAGCGGTAGAGTTGGGGGCTAGTATGGACATACACAGACAATGTAGGTGATGGCCCTTTGGGGGGGCTAGGCATTTAGTAGTGTTGAGTCATATTGGCTGTAGGGTCTCGCACGTTTATAGAAGCCTATGGTGAGTCCCTCCAATTAGCGGCCACTAATGCATCCCTATCCCCAAATGTGTTTTGCAACTTTTCATGATCACTAAGGTCTATCTGGCAGTGGTTGTTAATCTCTTGCATATTTTTCATTTTATATATAATACATCTTAATTTAGAACTGTGAACTCGCGATTATATGTGTGCGACTTGGACATGGCCTTTACCCTGGGTGAGGAAATAGACCGAGAGATCAAGACAGCATTCCAGGCAGACACACCCCAAGCTTTTGACCAGGAGTCCGAAATTAAGAATAAATTTAAAGAACACAAAAAACTCTTAACAAAACACCTGAATAGAAAGTGGGATGTGTCTTCCTTGGAAAATTATATTAACCATCGCATAGTTCCTAGAGGACTACGCGATAAAACTATACCAGCAGAACACTTACATACCGAGAGTTTCCTTCCGAAATGGAAGGAGATTTGCATTGAGCATGGCTTGGCCGTTATGCAATTAATAGTCGACGAAGAAATTAATCAATTGGTAGTTCTACAGGAGCAGATAGCCGAGAGTGCATCCAATTTAGAAGCCTTCAAAGATGAGGAAGAATTTATAAGGCAGAATGAGACCCTTAAAAGGGAGATTGAAAAAACGCAATTAAATTTGAAAATCACTAAACAGGCAAAATTCAAACGTGACGTTAGTGACTTTGAAAGGGACGAGGCTTTTGATTTAACGATCAAACGTGGGAGGAGTCAGTCACGAGGGCGGGGACATCGTCAGAAGTCACGGCCCCGACGGTCGAAGTCTAACGGCTCCGATGATGATACGCAAAAAAAGGTTATTTTTTTAGATCAGACGGGGGCGGAAAAGACAGGAAGTCAGTTACCACCCCCGGCGGACAACACCAAAATAACCCCCAACTTAAAAGAAAACAGAGCACGTACATACACGCGGAGCCAGAAAAGAAACTAACTCCTCCGTCTCCTCCAAATATGCCCCCTAAAAGTATGGATGACCTAAAAATAGTCAACCTTACAGATATCACACTTACAGATGAACATACAAAACTATTACAGAAGGGCATGTCCTTTTCTCCTACGACCAACATGGATGAATTTACTGTCTATAAAGACGTGGCTTTATTCCTACGGAAGGTTTTCTTCCGATCCCTATATACTAAACAAGACGACTCTGATGATATCATCCCCAACACTGACAAAGATGGACAAAGGGCCATGGACATACTAATGTCCTTACTGGATGAGAATGATCATGGCGTCGAGCCCCTCCCTCCCTTGCGACGTCCAACTAACATCAAAATAAAGTCACAAAAAATGCCACCCCTGTCGAAGAATAGATGGCTATACCTTTTCTTGGAGCTCGTGCAGAGGGACCTGGAAAAAATTAATTGGTCAGGCGGCTCCAATGACAACCTCTCAAAAGGGGAGCGAGCGGCCCTTAGAGACCTACAAAAAACGAAAAACATCGTCATAAAAAAGAGTGACAAAGGTGGCAATGTAGTATTACTAACACAATCCATGTACGAGAAAGAGGCCAAGCGTCTTCTCAATGATAAATCCACCTATGTGCCACTCGACCGTGATCCTTTTCCAGGTCTAGTGTGCGAACTAAACGAAAAGCTGCGATTTGCTAGAGACGACGGCCTGTTGACCAAAAAAGAGTTCCAATATCTTGTGGTAGGCGAGTTCAGTGTACCAACCTTTTACCTGATCCCCAAGGTGCACAAAAACTTACAAAATCCCCCAGGCCGCCCTATCGTGTCAGCCTGTCAGGGCCCCCTTGAGCGGATAGGTCGATACCTGGACTCCCTGCTACAGGAGATGGTCAAAAATCTTCCGTCTTTCGTACAAGACACCAGACACGTCCTGTCTATAATATCCAACATTGAACCCTATCACAACCCAGATGAAATCTGGCTCGTGGGCATAGATGTTGAATCGCTGTATACATCCATTCCCCACGAAGCGGGCATAAAGGCTGTGTCTAGTTTCTTGGAGGCATCATATCCCCAGGCATCCCACCAAAACGAGTTCCTGATTGATCTATTGAAATTTGCATTGACAAATAACTACTTTCAGTTTTTGATGATATATTATCATCAAATACGAGGAACTTCCATGGGAGCAGCCTGGGCTCCTTCTTACGCCTGCCTCCACCTGGGCCATTGGGAGGAAGAGGAGGTCTATCCCTCGACGATGTACCGCAGCCACGTGCAGACCTGGCTGCGGTACATCGACGACGTATTGATGATATGGCGTGGCACCTTAGATGACTTGCACATATTCATGATGAACCTGAACATCAATGAACGCAATATCAAACTCACGTACAACTATGATCGTACGACTTTACCCTTCCTTGATCTTTGTGTCTCACTCAAAGATGGCCGCTTGGGTACTAACACCTTCCGAAAGACCACAGCAGCAAATACCTTGTTATTCGCATCGAGCCACCATCCGCAATGGCTCAAAAATGGGATACCGGTCGGGCAGTTCCTCCGCATCAAAAGGAACTGCACCGAACCCAGCGATTACAAAAAAGAAAGTGCCGAACTGTATACCCGATTTAGAGAGCGCGGCTACTCCCACACCCAAATCCGGCGAGCCAAAAAGACGGCAGCCCTAAGGGACCGTGAGAGTTTGCTCCAGGCAAAACCAAGACAGGATCTAGCTTCAGCAACTCCCTGCCAGGCTCCCGTCGAACCAGCCAGAATCATCACTACCTTCGGCTCACAATGGAACGAGGTCCGTTCGGTGTTAGAAAAACATTGGAACATCCTGACTGGCTCTCCGGGAATTGGCAAAATTGTCGGCAATAGCCCTAAGATGGTCGCCAGACGAGCGAAAAACTTGGGCGATGTCCTAATGCAGTCCGAGTTTGTTAAAACACCGGATGCAACATGGCTTTCCGACTACCCTCGGACTAAGGGCATGTTCCCTTGTACCAAATGCCAAGTGTGCCCATATGTGCACCGCACTGCCACCTTCTCTGACGCCTTGGGAAAAGAGCAATTCAAAATAATAGATCTTATTAACTGCTCTAGTACCCGGGCTATCTACATGATAACGTGCCCATGCCCTAAGATATACATAGGCAAAACTAAACGTTCTCTCAAAGTCAGGTTGGGTGAGCATCTGAGAGAAATAAGGGAGAAAGGTAAAATTCCGGAGAAGCCCCTGGCGAAGCACTTCTATACACATCATGGCGGTGATCCATCTGGCCTAACGGTCAAAGGGATCTACTTACTCAAGTTACCGCACAGACGCGGGGACTTCGACCGAATTTTACTTCAAAAAGAAAAATGGTGGGTGTATCGCCTTAAATCTTTGGCTCCCGTAGGCCTGAACACGGAACTCAATCTTCAGGCCTTTCTTGACGCCTAGTACCCATTGTCCATCTCTCCTCCCCTCCCCCCCCCCCCCCTTTTTTCCTAAGGGGGGTAGAGAGAGAGGGGGGCAAAATAAATAACACACTATACACCATACATCTAAACGCATCGGCGATACCACTTGTGAGGAATAAAATCAAATAAAAAATAAAACACATTATTGGTTAATTTTGTTACCTTCCGTGCCTGCATAACTCCCTCTCATTGCCATCTGTGCATTAACTGAAACATTTCAATACTGCCATACATCGATAATGCTCACAGGTCCCATAGGTAGACCCGGTGGTAATATAGCCTAAATCTGCACTTAAAATAGAAACGGTCATTCTAGTTCCCCATGCATTAGTGGCCGCTAATTGGAGGGACTCACCATAGGCTTCTATAAACGTGCGAGACCCTACAGCCAATATGACTCAACACTACTAAATGCCTAGCCCCCCCAAATGGCCATCACCTACATTGTCTGTGTATGTCCATACTAGCCCCCAACTCTACCGCTAAGTGCACTAAAGGGACAAATGTGTGAGTTGCCTGAGTGCTCCAAGTACTAACGGATCAAACCTTAACCTATATGCAATATTGGTTTTTTCCTTTGCATGGATGCACACGTTGCGTGGAATGCATTCCCCCGCATCCTTGCTATAACTGCCATTTGCCCCGGGCCATCCCGACCTCTCCTGACCGGCCTCTCAGCTGCTGCGCTCTGCCACCATAGTGCGGCTTCTGCTCCTTTTAAAATATCTGCTGGTCAACACTCTAAACATAAATAAAAATAAAAATGAAAACAAAACTGCATATAAAAAATCTTGATTTCTCTCACTCCTCTATTTTCTCATCCCAATCACCGTTGATTAAGTTTATCAGATAATGTTTATTTCTTTTTCATCCTTTTGAACCTTACGTACAGTAATTGTACTAAAAAGAGAAAAAAAATCTTTTTCAATGTTTTATGTGAATGACAATATGCCTTTTGCCTTTTGTTCAATACTTGTAAAGTGTCCTTAAATGTTAGTCTTCTAGTAAGTGAACTCTCTTTCAGTATGACTTCTGCCCAACTGCGCACACCAACACAACTCTGCAAGCACAATCTCCTTTCCCTAATTTAAACACCTGCCAATTACCAGAAAAAACGCTATTTCAAGGGATCCCTGGTACCTTTACAACACACGTCAGGAAGAAGCTATTGTGACTACGCCCCTAGCGAAACGCGTCACGTGACGCATCACGTGACGAGCAGAGCACGGCGATCTCCAGCAGCAGCAATCTCAGAGACCTGGGCTGCTTTGATCCGAGCGACCACCGGACCCGGCAAACTTTTGCCCCCCCCCTACAAGGCCATGGGACTCCTTCATTCCTAGGAAGACCCCTACCCCCCAAGGTTACCGGGCGGTCACCACGATCTTTGCCAGCAGTACCAGCAACTGACATTCCTTTTCGGAAAGATTGGACTTTTCATACTGCCACTCCTATGACATCTAACGTCGGCTGGGTAACGTTATTAAACTAATTACTCTTTACTCTGACCAGATTGCTTAAAGAACCGTCTGGCAACTTTTGAAGTTTGTATTTACTCTTCATTTATTAGCCTGATTACATGGTGTCATAGAAAAAGTTTTCCTGATTATTTTGAATTACCTGAACTGTTGACATATGAAACCTCCAATGATTGAAAACTTTGTGTTGAGTTGAGCAGTACATTTACCTTCAACACAGCACATATGTCTAGCAGATTGTTACTACAACCGGATTTTCAAAGTTGTACACACAGAGCTCTTCTGAACAATTGTTCTGATACACCTGCAGTTCTGAAATGGACGCATGGCTCTAGACTCAGTCTATTACCAACTGGATACAATCAGGACCTCTACCATTATCAATACTGTCGACCACAGTGCGTGTGACTACAAGCCACTCAATCAGAAATTCTTATAGCGCAATTAGGGTTACCTGGCAAGTCGTCCAGACCAGCTGAATTCACTAAACTAGTGCAGGACTTTTTCTATTAACCAATCTGTTTCACTTTTGCTGCTTCAAGAGTCGCTGCTATTACCAAACGTGAACTACACAAGGTCTCACGACCACGTGAATATAACTTTGATACATATCTTTCTTTGACTGGACTTTGATCCACTCCCTAAATCATACGTTTGAATAATTTTCACTGCTCTGCTTCACGTGATGCTTTTGTTGTCTATATGGTGTCTTGTTTGTCTTGTTGTGTGTTGTCTATAATTGTTGGTCACAGATCTCCAGAAAGTCTGGAATCTTTTATTCTAATTTAATGAAAAATATGCAAGTACTGTTTAATAAAGAATCTATTTTTGCAAAGTATTGACTTTGTTATGATCAATATTTGTCACCATATAGTAGCCCTCTTTTTCTCTCTGAGTTCCTGTCCTTAGGACCCAGGGATTGCTCTCCCCCTTTTTTTTTTCCCAATACGCTTAGGCTACGGTGACAACTCAGCCAATAACTTGGCCTTTGATCAATAGCCGTATGATTCAATCGGCTACCTTGACCTCCCCTGCCACTTCCTTTCCCATTCCCCTTTCCCAATCCCTATCCCCAAATGTGTTTTGAATCTAGTGATAGTTCAGTCAGTGCGAGTGCAGTGACCACCATTCATATTTACATTAGTGTGAATCTAGGGATAGTTCAGTCAGTGTGAATGTAGTGACCACTATTCATCTTTACATTAGTGTGAATCTAGTGATAATTCAGTCAGTGTGAGTGTAGTGAGCAACCATTCATTTTTACTTTAGTGTCACTTTAGTGTGAATCTAGTGATAGTTCAGTCAGTGTGAGTGTAGTGACCATTTAACACAGTATATTTCAGTGCATTGCTGCAAGTTTAATGCTGTGTATTTCAGTGCGTTACTGCAAGTTTAACGCAGTATATTTCGGTGCATTAGTGCAAGTTTAAGACCGTATATTTCAGTGTGTTACCTTCCGTTTAACACAGTATACGTCAGTGCGTTACTGCAAGTTTAATGCTGTATATTTAAGTGGGTTACCTTCTGTTTAACGCAGTATAGTTCAGTGCATTACTGTAAGTTTAACGCCGTATATTTCAGTGCATTACATGCCGTTTACTGCAGTATATTTCAGTGCCTTACTGCAAGTTTAACGCCATATATTTCAGTGCCTTACTGCAAGTTTAACGGTGTATATTTCAGTGCATTACATGCCATTTAACGCAGTATATTTCTGTGCGTTAGTGCAAGTTTAACGCCATATATTTCAGCGCATTACCTTCCGTTTAGCGCAGTATAGTTCAGTGTGTTGCTGGAAGTTTATATTAAGGTGCAATACTGCAAGCTTAACGCAATATATTTCAGTGGGTTACATGCCATTTAACACAGTATATTTATGTGCGTTAATGCACGTTTAACACAGTATATTTCAGTGCGTTACTGCAAGTTTAACGCAGTATATTTAAGTGGGTTACCTTCCGTTTAACGCAGTAAATTTCAGTGCATTACTGCAAGTTTAATGCAGTATATTTCAGTGCCTTACGTGCCATTTAATGCAGTATATTTCTGTACGCTATTGCAAGTTTAACGCAGAAATTTCAGTGCGTTGCCTTCCGTTTAACGCAGTATAGTTCAGTGCGATACTGCAAGTTTAACATATAATATATTTCAATGCTCTACATGCCATTTAATGCAGTATATTTATGTGCGTTAGTGCACATTTAATGCAGTATATTTCAGTGCGTTACTGCAAGTTTAACACCGTACATTTCAGTGTGTTACCTTCTGTTTAATGCAGTATAGTTCAGTGCATTACTGCAAGTTTAACCACATATATTTCATTGCATTACGTGCCGTTTAACGCAGTATTTTTCTGTGCGTTAGTTCACGTTTAATGCTGTATATTTCAGTGCATTACTGCAAGTTTAATGCTGTATATTTCAGTGCATTACTGCAAGTTTAATGCCGTATATTTCAGTGCGTTACTGCCAGTTTAACGTAGTATATTTCAGTGAGTTGCCTTCCGTTTAACGCAGTATCGTTTTTGCGTTACTGCAAGTTTAACGTCTGTAAAGGATCAGCATCAAATGATTATGCAGTCTCATGCACCAAAACACAGTTCATATAAAACAGATGAACTTACTTGCTTGTAGGGATCTCAGATTGTGCCCACAGCACTTCTTGAAGGACTCACTGGTTCTTCTTTTTAAGGGCTTTGTTTGCCCATTTTTATTAAAAGAAAGTTCAATAAACAAACATAGGTTTCCCTCGCAGGGGTTTCAGCATTCCTTTTTATCAAATAAATTGACATTCAGCCTAGTTGGCTCTCAATTTGCAGCACTGCTGCTCTGGCCTTACCCTCCAGGCCCTTGTCTGTCTCCTACAGACTTTTTCCAGCAAACACCTTGGTGAACACAGCTAACAGCCTCTTGCTGCACTGGTCCTCAGACTTGGGTCTCTGGCTTTGATTAGTGCACATCTGGACTCCTGGAGACCTCCTGTCTCTCTGGGTAGAGCCCAGAACTATGGTCAGGTTACTATTAAAAGCCCAGCACACACCTGACAAATCAGAATGCTGGCTGTTCTCAAAATCAGGACCCAGGACTAGGGATTTCATCCCACCCGGATCTCTTAGAAATCCCTGAGCTCCAGGTCCCAAAGTGGACTTTACAAAACACTGAGGAAACTGAAAAGCCAGTTTCCTCTTCATGTTACATGCTCCCTGGAGCCCCTCAACGCGTCTGGTTGAGAATTCTGGGTCACATCCTGCTTCTAGACCCTGGCAGGGCAACGCTCTGCCACACGCGGTATATTTTTATGCGTTACCGTATGTTTAACGCCGTGTATTTCAGTGTGTTATTGCAAGTTTAATGCCGAATATTTCAGTGAGTTACCTTCTGTTTAATGCAGTAGTTCAGTGTGTTACTGCAAGTTTAACGCCGTATAATTCAGTGAGTTACCTTCCATTTAACGTAGTATAATTCTTTGCATTACTGAAAGTTTAACACCGTATATTTCAGTGCATTACCACAATTTTAACGCTGTGTATTTCAGTGTGTTACTGCAAGTTTAACGCTGTATATTTCAGGTCGTTACGTACCGTTTAATGCAGTATATTTCAGTACGTTACTGCAAGTTGCGTTAGTGCGCATTTAACACAGTATATTTCAGAGCATTGCTGCAAATTTAACGCTGTATATTTCAGTGCATTACATTCCGTTCAACGCAGTATAGTTCAGTGCATTACTGCAAGTTCAACATCATATATTTCAGTGCATTACATGCCGTTTACTGCAGTATATTTCAGTGCCTTACTGCAAGTTTAACGCCATATATTTCAGTGCCTTACTGCAAGTTTAACGGCGTATATTTCAGTGCATTACGTGCCATTTAACGCAGTATATTTCTGTGCGTTAGTGCAAGTTTAACGCCATATATTTCAGTGCATTACCTTCCGTTTAGCGCAGTATAGTTCAGTGTGTTACTGGAAGTTTATATTAAGGTGCAATACTGCAAGCTTAACGCAATATATTTCAGTGGGTTACATGCCATTTAACACAGTATATTTATGTGCGTTAATGCACGTTTAACACAGTATATTTCAGTGCGTTACTGCAAGTTTAACGCAGTATATTTAAGTGGGTTACCTTCCGTTTAACGCAGTATATTTCAGTGCATTACTGCAAGTTTAATGCAGTATACTTCAGTGCCTTACGTGCCATTTAATGCAGTATATTTCTGTACGCTATTGCAAGTTTAACGCAGAAATTTCAGTGCGTTGCCTTCCGTTTAATGCAGTATAGTTCAGTGCGATACTGCAAGTTTAACGCCATATATTTCAATGCTCTACATGCCATTTAATGCAGTATATTTATGTGCGTTAGTGCACATTTAATGAAGTATATTTCAGTGCGTTACTGCAAGTTTAACACCGTACATTTCAGTGTGTTACCTTCTGTTTAATGCAGTATAGTTCAGTGCGTTACTGCAAGTTTAACCACATATATTTCATTGCATTACGTGCCGTTTAACGCAGTATTTTTCTGTGCGTTAGTTCACGTTTAATGCTGTATATTTCAGTGCATTACTGCAAGTTTAATGCTGTATATTTCAGTGCATTACTGCAAGTTTAATGCTGTATATTTCAGTGCATTGCTGCAAGTTTAATGCTGTATATTTCAGTGCATTACTGCAAGTTTAATGCCGTATATTTCAGTGCATTACTGCAAGTTTAATGCTGTATATTTCAGTGCATTACTGCAAGTTTAATGCCGTATATTTCAGTGCGTTACTGCCAGTTTAACGTAGTATATTTCAGTGAGTTGCCTTCCGTTTAACGCAGTATCGTTTTTGCGTTACTGCAAGTTTAACGTCTGTAAAGGATCAGCATCAAATGATTATGCAGTCTCATGCACCAAAACACAGTTCATATAAAACAGATGAACTTACTTGCTTGTAGGGATCTCAGATTGTGCCCACAGCACTTCTTGAAGGACTCACTGGTTCTTCTTTTTAAGGGCTTTGTTTGCCCATTTTTATTAAAAGAAAGTTCAATAAACAAACATAGGTTTCCCTCGCAGGGGTTTCAGCATTCCTTTTTATCAAATAAATTGACATTCAGCCTAGTTGGCTCTCAATTTGCAGCACTGCTGCTCTGGCCTTACCCTCCAGGCCCTTGTCTGTCTCCTACAGACTTTTTCCAGCAAACACCTTGGTGAACACAGCTAACAGCCTCTTGCTGCACTGGTCCTCAGACTTGGGTCTCTGGCTTTGATTAGTGCACATCTGGACTCCTGGAGACCTCCTGTCTCTCTGGGTAGAGCCCAGAACTATGGTCAGGTTACTATTAAAAGCCCAGCACACACCTGACAAATCAGAATGCTGGCTGTTCTCAAAATCAGGACCCAGGACTAGGGATTTCATCCCACCCGGATCTCTTAG
The DNA here is from genome assembly GCA_028564925.1 of Lithobates sylvaticus. Lineage (NCBI taxonomy): Eukaryota > Metazoa > Chordata > Amphibia > Anura > Ranidae > Lithobates > Lithobates sylvaticus. The sequence goes on from CM053027.1 coordinate 429,070,437, forward strand.
AAATCCCTGAGCTCCAGGTCCCAAAGTGGACTTTACAAAACACTGAGGAAACTGAAAAGCCAGTTTCCTCTTCATGTTACATGCTCCCTGGAGCCCCTCAACGCGTCTGGTTGAGAATTCTGGGTCACATCCTGCTTCTAGACCCTGGCAGGGCAACGCTCTGCCACACGCGGTATATTTTTATGCGTTACCGTATGTTTAACGCCGTGTATTTCAGTGTGTTATTTCAAGTTTAATGCCGAATATTTCAGTGAGTTACCTTCTGTTTAATGCAGTAGTTCAGTGTGTTACTGCAAGTTTAACGCCGTATAATTCAGTGAGTTACCTTCCATTTAACGTAGTATAATTCTTTGCATTACTGAAAGTTTAACACCGTATATTTCAGTGCATTACCACAATTTTAACGCTGTGTATTTCAGTGTGTTACTGCAAGTTTAACGCTGTATATTTCAGTGCGTTACGTACCGTTTAATGCAGTATATTTCAGTACGTTACTGCAAGTTGCGTTAGTGCGCATTTAACACAGTATATTTCAGAGCATTGCTGCAAATTTAACGCTGTATATTTCAGTGCATTACATTCCGTTCAACGCAGTATAGTTCAGTGCATTACTGCAAGTTCAACATCATATATTTCAGTGCGTTACTATACATTTAATGCAGTATAGTTCAGTGTGTTACTGCAAGTTTAATGCTGTTTATTTCATTGTGTTAATTGCCATTTAACGCACAAAATTTCTGTGCGTTAGTGCACGTTTAATGCAGTATATTTCAGTACGTTACTGCAAGTTTAACGCCGTATATTTCAGTGTGTTACGTGCCATTTAACGCAGTATATTTCTGTGCATTAGTGCATGTTCAACAGTATATTTCAGTGCGTTACCTTCCGTTTAACGCAGTATAGTTCAGTGTGTTACTGGAAGTTTAACACCGTATATGTCAGTGCATTACATGCCGTTTAATGCAGTATATTTGTGTGTGTCAGTGCCGATTAACGCAGTATTTTTCAGTGCGTTAGTGCGCGTTTAACGCAGTATATTTCTGTACGTTTCTGCACGTTTGACGCAGTATATTGCAGTGCGTCAGTGCAGTTTTACTGCAGTATATTATAGTGTATCAGTGGCACGTGTCTGTGTAGTGAGTACTCAAGTTAAAGTGCACCCAACACCACTTTCCATTGATTAAAGTGCATCCACATTTCCACATCTTTATTACATTTTGTTAATAAGCATCCCCCCATCATGTCTGGGCGGACAACAAGGAGAGCTTGACATTCCCATGGCACTGTGAGGGCGGCAGCAGCATATGTGTCCACAAGCAAAGGTGGATGTGGTCAGTCCTCAGGCAGAGCATCATTTCCTCTGTTTAGTGATGTTGCATGCAGAGGAGGTGGTGGACTGGTTTACTAAACCATCCTCATCCTCCGTCAACCAAGCAGAGACTAGTGCACAGTCCACTGCAGCTGCCAGAGTGGCTAAACTTGCCTCCTTATCCACAGCTCTTCCTGCCATTGCCTCAGCATCAGGCATGGAGGAGTTAGCTGAGTTATTTGAACATAGTGTCAGCCACTTGCTCCTTGACGATTTACAGTCATTACTTGATTCAGATGTTGGTTCTGAGGTTAAGGAAGGCAGGAACATGGGCCTACAGGAAGGGGAGACCACTTGTACACAAATTGGCAGTCATGTTCCCCCAGCCGCAGCATATTGCCAAGTTGTCTCCAGTGATAATGAAGATGAAGGCGATGATGATGATGATGAGGTCACTGATGTGATTTGGGTGACGGATAGGGCAGAGGAGGAAAGTGAGGGTGAGACACAACCCAAACAAGGCAGCCATCATGGAAGCGTAGAGAGCAGCCACCCTATTCCATCACATTGTGGAGCTGTTATCTCCCGGCCCACTTCCCACAGCTCTGCTGTCTGGACCTTTCTTAGCACATATGCAGCCGATTGCACTGTTGCAATTTGCATACTTTGTCTCAAGCACATCAAGCTTGGCAAAAACACCAGCCTTTTGGCTACCACATGCTTGGCAAGGCATTTAACCTCCCACCACTCAGCCCATTGGCAAGAGCACCTGAAAGCCACACAAACGGGGTGCAATCCTGTTCCTCCTCATTAGTAACCTCAGTCTGCCTCCGCTATACCACATGACCTCTCAGCAGCCTCCACTGACAGGGATGATGGTATAGCGCAGGGTGTCCCAGGTCCTTGCAGCACATCTGCCAACAGCACACCACCAGCTGTAGACCATAGCTGGCAAATTTCTCTGCCCCAAATTTCTCTGCCCCATCTAAATACAAACTTGTCAAAGCTGCTGGCTCTACAACTTCTGCCTTTCCGTCTGGTGGATTCTGCCCCCTTCCGTGAATTTGCAGAATGTGTTGTACCACAATGGCAGGTTACCAGTCGCTATTTCTTTTCACGTAAGGCCATTCCAGCTCTGTACAATCATGTGGAAGGCAATATTGTGGCATTGTTGGGCAAGGCAGTTAGCAGAAAAGTCCACGTTACTTCTGACACGTGTTCCAGCAAGTTTGGTCAGGGACGATATATTTTGTTCACAGCACATTGGGTAACTCTGCTTGAACATGTAATTGTTTTGGCTTTATAAATTGCTCTCCTTGTTCAAAAATGCGCTGTGTTTGTGCTAATTGGTGTTTTTTGGCCTTAGTGACTCTTAAGAGGACTACTTTGCGATAGGTAGCCTGCATATCTAGACAGGTAATCGGATTTTTAGAGAAGACATATTGAGACTCCAGGGTGCTCGCCCTGTTCTCAGCCTCCTCTATAGGGATAGCTGTGTTTCGGGCTCTAGAGATAGAGGACTGATAGCAGCCCCTAACGTATGCCTTAAAGGCATCCCATGACTCCTCCGAGGAGGCTGTATGGTCATTCAACCACCAGTGGCGGTCATTGAGGTTGAGGTCACCAATGAAGTTAGCCATTTTGAATTCTATAGTAGGGTCCAATACCTAATATCGGGAGAGTTGCCATACCCTCTCAGAGTGCGGGGTTGACATTTGGAGGCAGCAGAGCATGATCTGATATGCCCCTTGGGAGGATCTCAATCTTGGTTACCTTTGGCAAAATTCCCCCACTGGCATAAATCAAGTCTATTTGTGAGAGGGCACAGTATGAGGCAGACTGGCAGGTAAAGGCACGGTCTGTAGGGTGCCTCCATCTCCAGACATCCCTCAAACCATACAGGGATGCCCATTTGGTGTGAGATGGTAGCAGGCGGGGGTATATAAATTCCCACAATCAACAATTCAAGAGCATCCACAGTTGCATGTAATAACACATACCTACCCCCTGGGTCAATTTAACGTCTAGAAATTCAAATGTCAGGGACTTATGTACCAGGACACTTACTCCCCTGGCATAACCTGAGTAAGTAGCGTGGTAGTAGTGTCCTACCCATGGCTTTTTAAGACTCATGACCCTGCTGCCCATCAAGTGGATTTCCTGCAGGATACATATGTGAAGGTTATGTTGTTTAAGGAATGCCATTACCAGGGATTGCTTCACTTTATCATTGAGGCCCCTGACATTCCATGAAAGTATTCTTGGGGGGGCCATACATCGAACAATTGGAAGGTAGCAATCGGATATGCACACGTCTTATGACTGCGGGGTGGACGGACTTTCTTTCAACATCATCAGTAGTGTAATATCCCTTCCCACCAACCCGCCACCCGACCACTGCTTCGGCACATCCTGCACCATTAAATGAAAGGAACCACTGCATTTAACAACCCGAAACGAATGTGTGTAGAATGTCTTACTACCTTGACTCCATTAACATACTCCCTTAAAGTTTCCATGGTGCCCCCCCTCCCTTCCTCTCCTTTATGTGGGAATCCCATGGAGCGCCTCTATCTGGAAAAGGCGCCCCTGAGACCCCACTAATCCTAGGCCCAATGAGCAACAACTTCCAAGGTGTGATATACCAGTACACTTGAATTGCCCACTCCTTGGGCCCCCCCCATTCCCGCCCCCTTTCTTTTTCTTTGCCTCCCTCCTCTGACCCACACAACACCTATATTTTTAAACTTGCAAAATTGGCAATAATGTAACCTTACCTTTAAGGCCCTGGCCTATGTTTGATACTATTTGAATGAATGTACTTATTTTGTACTAACAATTGTTTGAAGTTGACTTCTCTTCTGTATTTTTGAAATCCTTTAATAAAAAATACAATTTAAAAAAAACAACCCGAAACGAAAGACAAAAAAGGAAACAAAAGTGCATAACTAATCCCCTCACCCACCCTCCCCACCACGCATGTCCATGTAAAATAAAAATAAATAAAGGCTTTATCCTCCAACTCACAAAACGAACAACCCCCACGCAATTTAGGACGTTCTCCTATGGGAGCCGTGAGACAAGCTGTAAAATGGAGATCTTACACAGCTAAATCGTGTGATCATCGCGGTCCGCAACCACAATTACCTGCGTATAAAGAACAGTGATAAGTGGGATTACATATCCTGCAAACTGGTTACGCAAATAGGTGAAACCAAGAGCAACAGAGGTAGATTAAGTCATTCGAAAAAACACACCTAGCTTGCACTAGGGGAAACAGGCTTGTTTGTTACTAACACCCTGAACCGGGAGACATTGAACGTGGTCTGTCCCTGGTGCTCTCCGCTTCTGGAAATGTGGGAACTGGCTCTGGGGCTCACTCTGCAGGGCATCTCAGAGAGGTCCATGGGGAGCTTTACATGCATGTCGCCACTGGCAGGGGGGTACAGTGCTGAGGAAGGAAAAATAAAGAAAAAAAGGGAATTCATCCGCCCAGGCAAGGGTAGAGGGTTAGTTTGTACATTCCAAGGGGAAAAAACAGCCACAAGGTGCATAAGAAGTCTGTTGCCACTCCAGCTTCAGGGACAGTCTGGGAGCCCGACCACTCTCAGGTTGTTTCTCCTGCTCCGGTTTTCACTGTCTTCAGCGCGTGACTCCAGAACCTTCATTCTGACTTGTAGAGTGTGGATGGACGGACTTTGCTCCCTGAATGCATCCTCCGATTACCCACCTGCCTCTCCACCCCCCCCCCCCCAGCCAGTCCCGAAATCTATCCATGTCCCTTCTCATCAGGCCAAAATCTTTTGCAGGAGATCAATTTTCTCAGTGAGGGTAGTTTTGCAGCTGGTGATGGCCTGCATCAGAGCTGTGAAGCGGTGTTCCTCTAGAGTGGCCGGATACATTGGGGCTGTCTGTGTCGCCATGCTTGTGCTGCACATAGAGGGCCTCTGGAGCTGTGGGGAGGCCTTAGGAGCTGAGGCACCACGTCCCCCAGACCTTGTTTTCCCCTTTCTCATACCCCGAGGGTGTACTGAGTACGGAGCTGGTATCAGATATAGTAAAATCGCAAAATATACAGATAAAAGAAGCAGGCAAGAGCGGAGCTCCGATCATACACATCCCTCAGGTCTCCAGCTTGGCCACGCTCCTGCGTTACTGCAAGTTTAACGCCATATAGTTCTGTGCATTACTGTACGTTTGGCGCATTATATTGCAGTATATTATAGTGTATCCATGGCGTGTGTCTCTGTAGTGTGAGTACTCAAATTAAAGTGCACCAAACACCACTTTGCATTGATTAAAGTGCATCTACGTACAGATTTCCACTTCTTCTTTAGATTTGCTTATATGCACCGCCCCCTCCCTCCCAATAATGTCTGGGAGGACAAGAAGAAGAGGCAGACATTCCCTTGGCACTGTCATGGGACCGGCAACAAATGTGTCCACAGGCAAAGGTGGACGTGGTGGTCAGTCCTCAGGCAGGGCATCATTTCCTCTGTTTAGTGAGTTTGCCCGTGCTATCCAGCCACAGCATGCAGAGGAGGAGGAGGTGGACTGGCTTACTAAACCTTCCTCATCCTCCTCATCCTCTGTCACACAAGCAGAGACAAGTGTGTAGTCCCCTGCAGTTGCCAGAGCGGATAAACCTTCCTCCTTGTCCACATCTATTCCTGCCATAGCCCCAACATCAGCCATGGAGGAGTCAGCTGAGTTATTTGACCACAGCGTCAGCCACTTGCCCCTTGATAATGCCCAGCCATTACTGGATTTAGATGTTGGTTCTGAGGTTGAGGATGACAGGAACATGAGCCTAGAGAGAGGGGAGAACACTGATAGACAAACTGGCATTCATGTTCCCCCAGCCGCAGCGTATTGCCAAGTTGTCTCCAGTGGTAATGATGATGATGGAGGAGATGATGATGATAAGGTCATCGATGCGACTTGGGTGTCAGATAGTGCAGAGGCGGAAACTGAAGGTGAGGGGTCACAACACCAAGGAGGCCAACATCAAGAAAGATTAGAGCGCAGCCATCCGATTCCATCACATTCTGCAGCTGTTATCTCTCGGCCCACTCCCGAAAGCTCAGCTGTCTGGGCCTTTTTCGGCACATCTGCAGCAGATCGCAATCTGCAAACTGTGTCTCAGGCACATCAAACGTGGCAAAAACACCAGCCATTTGGGTACCACATGCTTAACAAGGCATTTAACGTCCAGCCTGTTGGTAAGAGCACCTAAAAGCCACACAAAAGGGGCAAAAATCTGTCCCTCTTCCTCCTCCTCCTTACCCACGTCAGTCTGCCCCTGCTATACTGAGTCATTACCTCTCAGCAGCCTCCACTGACAGGGATGATGGTATAGCACAGGGTGTCCCAGGTCCTAGCAGCACAACTGCCAGCAGCACACCACCAGCTGTAGACTCTGCTGTAGACTCTGCTGCAGCGGAAAAAAAAATACAGTCCCTGTCACCCACATGCCCAGCATCTAAATGCAAGCTTGTCAAAGCTGTTGGCTCTCCAACTTCTGCCTTTCAGCCTGGTGGATTCTGCCACTTCCGTGAATTCGCACAATGTGCTGTACCACAATGGCAGGTTCACAGTCTCTACTACTTTTCACGTAAGGCCATTCCATCTCTCTACCATCACATGGAAGGGAATGTTCTGGCATCGTTGGGCAATTCAGTCAGCCGTAAAATCATGACACGTGGTCCAGCAAGCATGGGCAGGGACGATATATTTCATTCACAGCACACTGGGTAACGCTGCTTGCAACTCGAAAGGATACAGGACAGGGCTCGGTGCTGCAGCTTGTTGTGCCCCCACGTCTCCATAAAGCTGGTGGTGATGATGCCAGACCTGTGAGCTCTACCCCTCCTCTACCCCCTCCTCCTCCTCCGCCACCTCTATGCCCTCCTCTGCAGAATTGTACTATGAACATCAGGTACCCCCTAAGCGTTCAAAGGGCTATTCCCAGAGTCGGGCTAAAAGGTGTCATGCAATGCTTCAGCTGGTGTGTTTAGGGGACAGGAACCACACCGGAGCAGAGATTCTTGCAGCTCTGCAGGGACAGGCCCAGAGGTTCACACCATGCCAGCTGGAGCCAGGAATGGTGGTGTGCGATAATGGCTCAAACCTCCTGTCCGCCCTGAGACAGGGAAAGTTGACACATATGCCATGTCTGGCACATGTCCTCAATTTGGTGGTGCAGCGTTTCCTAAATACATACCCAGGGTTGCAAGATGTGCTAAAGCTGGCCAGAAGAGTCTGTAGCCATTTCAAGCGGTCATACACAGCCAGTTCTCGGTTGGCTGAAATTCAGCGGGCCATCCACCTGCCCCTTTTCCCTGACTCCAGTAGGTTGCAGTGTGATGGAAAACGTAGTTTTGAGTCTTCTGTTGGTCAAGAGAGGAGCGTTGGAGAAGGAGCCCACCTAAGTGAGGCATTTCGGAATTTTTTTAGTCCTCGCCGCCCAGGGCTGTCAGCTTCCACATCCCATCGGCAGCGTCTCCATCACATGGTGGACGATTACCTCGGGGCCAAAACAGAGATGGAGAGCTGATGATCCACTGACTTACTGGATCATGAGAATTAACCACTGGCCAGAACTTGACCAGTATGCTATTGAGTTGTTGGGCTGCCCTGTATCCAGCGTGCTTTCAGAAAGGGCATTCACTGCTGCAGGAGGTTTTGTTAGGGATGAGCCGAACACCCCCCCCCCATGTCTATGGTCTATGGGACACAAACATGAAAAATCAATGAAAAAATTTTAAAAAAGTGCTAATTTTAACCACTTTCAGACCGGACCAATTTGCAGCCAAAGGACCAGGCCCCTTTTTGCGATTTGGCACTGCGTCGCTTTAACTGACAATTGCGCGGTCGTGCGACGTGGCTCCCAAACAAAATTGACGTGCTTTTTTACCCACAAATAGAGCTTTCTTTTGGTGGTATTTAATCGCCCCTGCATTTTTATTTTTTTTTGCGCTAAAAAACAAAAAAGTGCGACAGTTTTGAAAAAAAAAACGCAATATTTTTTATTTTTTGCTATATAATAAATATCCCCCAAAAATATATAAAAAAACATTTTTTATATTTCCGACGGAAAAGGTTTGAGATCCTGCTCTCAAATTTTCCGACAACAAAGTCCTATCGGACTTTTTCCGATTGTGTGTAGCGAATTCCGAAGGACAAAGTGCCACGCATGCTCAGATCACATTACAAGACCAAAGCTATTGGCTACTAGCCTCTACGTAGTCCCGTCGTACGCAGCGAACGTCACCACGTTCAGGATGATCGGATTTTCCGTCAACTTTGTCCGACCGCGTGTATGCAACACCAGTGTCGGACAAAATCCGTCAGAAAAAATCTGACGGATTTTGTGGTCGGAATTTCCGACCGTGTGTACGGGGGCTTAGAGTCAGTACAGACTGATTGTAAAAATAATTGATTCCAACAATATGGATAGAGTTATTTTTACATGAATATATTTTTTGCATATCCAGGTACCTGACTGACTGACTGATTGATTTTTTGTTTAGCTAAGGAAAGGAATTTTGAACTACTCATTTTAGAACACTTTGTCATCAAACTTCTGAATATTGTTTTATTGTTTTTAGAACAATCCAAAAGGAAAGAGTAACCTGATACTACAAAGTATTGAGGAATTTTTCCAATCTGTACAGATTGATTATATAAATTTTTTCACCTGCTAAAAGAGGATATAAGGATGTAGTTTTTTTAGATAATGTTTCTTTTTGATAAATTAATTGAGGCAATTCTAGAAAAAATTATATTTTTAATAAAAGCTAAGTTCTTGTGAACTCATGTCATTCCATTGGGGTTGGATTTCAAACCATTGAATCAGATAATGATTTAAAATTTTATAGGACAGGTAGTGAAGGACATGTATGCGATTTTAGGTTTAGTAAAGTTTTTGTTTTTTTATCATCTTAAATACTCAGGTATTGTAGAACATATAAATAGTATTATAAAGTCTAAATAGGGTAAGATGATTCAAGAATAAGGAAAATATTGGGTGACTTATTTACCTGATATAGTTTAAGTTTAAAAATGTTATTATTTTCTAAACATAGGGTTTGTTAACTTATTGAGTTAATGACAGGATGTCTTTTAAGATTGGCATACTTAGTTATTTATATAATCTGTTATATAGAAAGAAGTGTGGTTGCAAACTTTGCAAACGGGTACAGGTATTTCAGAAGTTTGTTCACAAAACATGACTAGGCCTTTGCTAAATTTATATAGAAATGATGTCTTGAATGAGATTTCCATTTCTAAGGAGTATTTTTAATAATGAATTCCAGTAGCTAAAATTATGGTTAAGTATTATAGATCTGAAGGTACCAGGGATACCAACAGAGATGTCAACTGAGATATCAATTGTGATTACAAGGTAATTTTAAGGTACATTGGGATTATAGGTTTTTGTTTCAAAATAATTAGTAAAAATTAAAATTATTGGTAAAAATTAAAATAATATTTAGTAAATATAAAAGCATAAGAATAAAATGGGTAAACACAGAAAGTATTATCAGTCTAAAATAAATGTAAATTGAATAATGAAAAATGATTTAGGAAAACATAATTTTTTTAAAGAATTTGATACTTGTTTTTTATTTTCTTTTATAAAAATGTCTTTCATTTCTAAATTTTAAAGGAAACAATTCTATTTATTTTTTATTTTTAATTCTTCCAGGACAATGCAACAAGTACAACTACATTTCTATTAGTTTATACTTCTTGTTTTTTCAAAAATTATTATTTTTTGATTATGTTATCAAGGACTCTCATTTTTTGGGTAAACTTTAATGATTTATTCATATAGACTTGCATCAATAGCGACATATTAATCAATCGATCATTATGTGAGAGGGAGTAGGGACGTGAGTCTCATATAGGAATTTTTTTTATGAATTATCTGAATAATGATGATAGTGATAAGATAATAGGAAAGACAAAAAGGTATAATTAGAGTATATGTAGAAAAGGATTGAATATGTCTAAACTTATTGTTACTAGAGTTACTGTTGAATTTAAAATAATATGGAATGTTGAAAAAAAAGGAAATAGAGTTACTTGCTGGTCATGGATCGATAGATAAATAAATAGGAAAATAAATAAAAAGATAGAATATATAAAATATATGACAATCAAATAATGGGAAAGTTTTTTGTTTTTTATGTATCTAGTAGATTACTTGTCTAATAGATTACGTATTATGTTTATAATTGTTCAGTGTCAAGGATAATGTATAAAAACCTATATTGTAGAAATTATTTAATTATTAAAATTTCCAGGAATGGAAGAAATTGTATTTATTAATTAATAATTTATATTACAAAGTAATATAATTTGATATTTCAAAGATATTTATTTCTTCTTTATATTAAAATAGTTAAATGATATGGTAAAAGTAATAAGAGTTTCACGAGTAGTTAAATAAATTTATAAAGTTAAAGGAAGAAAAATCTTTAATATTACATGATTTAGATGGAAAATTAATTACAATGAATAAATAATCATTTATATTTTCTCAATGGAATGAAATAGTTAAATATTTTTCATAGAAATATCTCAGAGTTTTGGAAAATGTTTATGTACAATATCTGACATACTAAAATGTAAATTGTATTAATGTTTATTGTATTAATGTTTTATTGTATTGTTTGTATTGAAAAAGTGGATCAGAGACATTTATCATTTAAGATGAATGCACTTATTATTTGTTGATTATAGTGCATTGAGGGGGAATTGTTAGAAGTTTTTGAGTTAATTATATTTTAAGTGATAAAAGTTTCTGATAAACACACAAGTTATATATAATACTGGTGATAGGTTTTGAAGGTTACAGAACATACTGACAGAGAGCAGAGAGATATGGTTTTACTGTAAAGGTTAATTCTATTTTGGAATTACTACTCAGGACACAGGACTATGGGTGGAGTTATGCTACTTATCTTAAGACTAAAACCATATTGGATATATATGCAAATTATGGGTGTCACCAAGAAATGATGACATGACAGTATCAAACACTATAAGAATGGAATAGGGTTATGGTAGAAGGGGAGGAAGGGGAGGTGCAGAGAGGAAGATGGAGGATAAAGGAGAGAAGAGGAGACGGGTTAAGATGTAACATCAGAAATCTACCTGAACTCTGAAGCCGTAACCATGATGTCTTGTCTTTGCTTATTCTCGCTGATGAATAAACTACCTTTTAAGTATTTTGGATGAGAAACTGATTCTTAATAGTATCGGAATGCTGCCTTGTATGAAGACATACAATTCTCCTCTACACACACCCTCTAGTAGAGAGGATATTGACTGACACATTTAAATAGACTTTGCTAATTTTTCTTGAAAACGCTCCTGTAAGTAGAAAGACGATATTGAGATAATTTTCTATATTTCCCTATTTCCACTTTCCTTCAGAACCCCAAACCAAAATGTAGAAAAAAATTGCGTGGGGGTTCCCCTAAAATCCATACCAGGCCCTTCAGGTCTGGTATGGATTTCAAGGGGAATCCTGCGCCAAAATTAAAAAAAAATGGCGTAGCCCCCCAAAATCCATACCACACCCTTATCCGAGCACGCAACCTGGCAGGCCGCAGGAAAAGAGGGGGACAAGAGAGCATCCCCCCTCCTGAACCATACCAGGCCACATGCCCTCAACATGGGGAGGGTGCTTTGGGGTCTGACCCCAAAGCGCCTTGTCCCCATGTTGATGGTGACAAGGGCCTCATCCCCACAACCCTTGCCCGGTGGTTGTGGGGGTATGCGGGCAGGGGGCTTATCGGAATCTGGAAGCCCCCTTTAACAAGGGGATTCCCAAATCCCGGCTCGCCCACTATGTGAATTGGTAATGGGGTACATTGCACCCCTACCATTTCACAAAAAAGTGTCAAAAATGGTAGAAAAGACAAGAGACAGCTTGGGACAAGTCCTTTATTACAAAATAAAAAATAAAAGTGTCCTGCGATGTAAATTCACGCTTCCCGACAGACCGAAAAAGAAAAAAAATAGCTGCAACTATTCTGCCTCCATGGGAGGCTCCCGCCGACTGCCACTTCTTCTCTGTGACAGTTCTTATATAGCTGAGGGCGGTGCCACCCGGTGACGTAAACAGGTGATCCCGCCCCCTCTGACACCACAGGGAAACCTCCTGCAGCACTGAATGCCTGTTCTGAAAGCACGCTGGATGCAGGGCAGCCCAACCATTCAATGGCAAACTGGGCAAATTCTGGCCAGTGGTCTATTCTCATGGTCCAGAAAGTCAGTGGATCGTCAGCTGGAAAGCTCTCCATCTCTGTTTTGGCCCAGAGGTAATCGGCCACCAAGTGATGCAGACGCTGTCGATGGGATGTGGACAGCCCTGGGTGGCGAGGACTAAAAAAATTCTGAAATGCCTCACTTAGGCGGACGCCTTCTCCAACGCTCCTCTCTTGACCAACAGAAGACTCAACCACGTTTTCCACGACACTGTAATCTACCTGAGTCAGGAAAAACATTCAATAAAATCCTCTTTAACGTGTCATCAAGAGATTTTATCCCATAGACTTTAACGCTGTTCCGACGGCTTTCGAACTTGCCGCGAACACTGCATATTGTTCGCTGTTCGATGAACAGGCGAACACCCGATGTTCGAGTCAAACTTACGTTCGACTCAAACATCGGGCTCACCCCTACTGATCATAGAAAGCGTCTGTCCATAGACTTTGTGGACCGTTTGACTTTTATAAAAATGAATCAGTCCTGGATTACCAGCTATGAAGCCCCTGATGCCGATGTCACTGATTAAGTCTTTTTGGGATGTGGAATCTCTCCGGACCTTTGAGGCTGCCAAGCTTTGAGGGTGTTCAATAATTTCATCTGGAAGAATGTTTTTGGTATAGGTTTCATGGGCACAATTAACACCCAAAGACCAATTTTTCAGCACCTGTTTGACAGGTGCATATCATTGCAATTTTTTTTGTCTTCATCAAGAGTACCTCTATAGGGTTATGGTAGGGAGGCGCCACCGACACCCAAAGACCAATTTTTACGTACCAGTTACTTCTATACAAAGTCAAAGTGACACCAGAATATATCCAAAAATCTCTAATCTTGTTCCCAGTGCACTACATTGTGGCCTCATCATACACACTGGCTCCCCAGCTGTTGCTGAGCAAAATAAAGGCAGCTTGTAGGGAAAATTTCATTTTTTTTTGGGCTTTATTATAGATTATGGTACAGATCTGCCACTTTACAGGTAGACTAAGGGGACCCCCCATGGCACTATATTGGAAGCAATTTTTAATTTTTCTGCTTTCACTTTAAAAATCAAAAATCATTGCTCATTTAAAAATGACATTTTTCACAAACTTTTTTTTTATTGATACATGTCCCCCAGGGCAGGACCCAGATCCCTATAACCATTGTATTCCCAATTACTTGCATATAAGCCTTGAAAATGGGCACTTTTGATTTTTGACTTTCAGACCCTATTGACTTTAATGGGGTTCGTTATTCGGGTCTGAACTTTCGCAGTGTTCGAAAGTTCTGGTGCAAATGGAACAGGGGTCCATTCAGGCCCATCCCTTGTCATCAACCTCCATCCCTAGTAAAGTATACAAAGGGGAACAAGGAAGCGAGACTTTGAATGAAGTACGCGGAAGGTCAAGTGTTGTGTGGAGTTATAATTAACATATCTATAATATGTGTAAAAGAGTAGGACTTTTGTATCATAATAATTTATATTTGATAGAAAATCGATATACTACACACATAATTAAAAACCTGCATGTAGTAAATGAAAAACTATTTCATACGTAAATACATAATTCATAAATAATCCAAAAAATGGATAGCACATGATACATATAGAAAAGCCCAAAAAACAGAATCCACAATGACATGGCTTCATGACTTGATGTCACTCATCAGGAGTAAGCATGTACAATTGATATGGTACTGAGGGTCATCTTTTCCCTGGAGCTGAGATGGTAGGCAATCTTCCAAAGGACGGTCATGCATCAGGCTGTGATATATAGGTGAGCATGTGTGATCGCAAAAACCAAATTGAGGCTGTAAAAAGTAAATTAAAATGAAAAAAAGTGAGCGATATGTGTATTAAATAACAGTACGTGAGATTCCTAGTAGGGAAAAAGGAAAAATGGTGCATTTAGTGTATGAAGTAGACCAAATCACATAAAGAGAAAAACATGTGAAAAATGTCATGAAAATCATGCGATACCCCAAAGGGGAAAGGGTTAAAGAAAACTAAAAGGTGTGCATTCTGGGTGATGGAGAGGAAATCACAGGGATAGTTACCTGGTGACATTACACAAAGACATGCTCTGAGACATGATGTACATGTGTGAGGAGAAAAGCCAGAGTGTGAACAAGACTCCCAGTGGGGGTAGAAGTAACACCGACCCTCCCTCCCATATATAATCATGGAAAAGAAACCAGCACCCATTGTTGCCTGGAAAAGTAAAGAGTATAATGGATTCAAAGTGAAAGAAAACATACCACAAAAGGGAAAGAGAATAGAAAGGTGAAAAAATTGCATGAAGATCATGCAGTTTCCCAAAAAATGAGAATGGGGAGGAAAAACAAAAACGTGTGCGAAAGGTGAAGGAGCCCCACAAAAGTGGACTGACAGGACCAGAAAGTAAAGCGTGGGATGGTGAGAAGCAGAAGGAATGATATGGGGGATGTGTTGTCTACAAATCCAAAAGGGAGGTAGTCTGTGTTTGCTGTCCAAAAGAAGGAACAGAAGCCAAATGCTAGAACCATCCAAAGATGGCGCCTATATAGGCGCCGCCGCAGAAGGCCCATTGTTGGAAGGCAACATGGTTTAATATCATATTTCTGGTATTTACTTCCCTAGTAGATACAGGCAGATGGCACCAAGTTGAAATGTAACCAGTTACACATCAGAGCTTTGTAACATATCAGAATCTGCATCTGAAAGCTAGCAAGGCAGTAACAGCGATTGGCTCCGGATCGTCTGTTGTTATAATACACTGCAAGCAATCTTCAAAGAGAGCCATGGCTGCCAGGATGATTGATGGCGGTGGGAGACAAAGATCAAAGGATCAACAGGCACCTAGAGATGATACATGGACAATGCTGCCCCTAGAGGTCAATACAGCAGGACGCAAAGTAAAATAATATTTTAAAAGGACTACCTCCTGGCAATATCTCATCGGACAGGAGGCTAGTGGGGGTGGTTACAAATGGGTCTGAATGAATGTGTAAAAAGGGCACACAGGAGGGAATTCATCCCTTTTTCGCTGATGCTCTTGCCTGATGGTTCTGAGCCTCATGGCTAGCCCTCTTTTTCCATCTCTCGAGGAAAGCATGGTGATAAGTATCTTTGATATTCTTGTATTATATGCTATTTAATATCTTTCTTTAGTATTTTCATGTTAGCGTTTTCCTATTTTCTTGGGAAATAAATAAGACTTTGTTTTATTAAGCTGTGTGCTTGGTTTCATAGCTAATCTTGTATTATAGTGATATCAACAGTAACGTGATCAGAGTTTTAATATATTAGCTAACTAGGGGAATAGACAAGGTAATACATAGGTGCAATAAATAGAGGGAATCCGTAACCACCCTTGAATAATATTTATTGTACCATTACTTCACCCATCAACATCACACATATGTGAGCAAAGGGAAGGGGGGAGGCACCTTCACCAATGCGGAAGAGCCGCCTGGGGGTTTGGCACCAAACCGAGTACCATAACACTCGTAGATTGAATGATCGCCAGCAAATGCAGTGCCATAGAACCTGGCGCCGCCCGCCCGGCGTGAGAAGCGCAACATAAACACGTAGTGAGCATGCACCCACCCCCACAAGGGAACGTCGCAGCTCCCAGACCAGAGGAAAAGACAGGGGCAACACAACCCACATCCAGACCACCGCCAAAGCACACACAAAACCCCGAGGGATCGTATAGGGGAGGATTTAAAAAAAATTATATGTATAAAGGGCCATAAATATATTTTTTTATTTATCATGGGAAAAAATGAAAAATAAATTGTAAAAATACAGCATGAAATAATTACAGAGCAGGAACATTAGGCAGCCCAACAACACGTACTTCCATCCCTAATTCGATTTCTAAAAGAGGGGTCTATGGGACTTTATATGAGGAGATATGGTCATCAACCTCCATCCCTATTAAAATATACAAAGGAAAACAAGAAAGCAGGACTTTGACTGAAGTACGCGGAGGGTAAGTGTTGTGTGGAGTTATAATTGTAAGATCTATAATATGTGTAAATATAATATGTGTAAAAGAGTAGGACATTTGTCTCATAATAATTCATATTCAATAGAAAATTCATATACTACACACATAATTAAATACCTGCATGGAGTAAAATATTGAATGAAAAACTTTATTTCATACATAAGTACATAATTCATAAATAATCAAAAAATTGCATAGCACATGATACATATAGAAAAGCCCCAAAGCCCATATGGGAGGAGCCCAGGAAGTGTCAGGTGTTACTTAGGCCCCTTTCACACCTAAGCGTTTTTCATGCGGTGCAGCGCTAAAAATAGCGCCTGTTCACCGCATGAAAAAATCCGGCCCCTTTAACTCCAGTGTGAAAGCCGGCGGGCTTTCACACTGGAGCGGTGCGCTAGCAGGATGACAAAAAAAGTCCTGCTAGCAGCATCTTTGGAGCGGGATAGGAGCGGTGTGTTCACCGCTCCTATACCGCTCCATCCCATTGATTAGAATGGGACACCACGGTGAAACCGCGGCAATACCGCCGCAAAGCGCCGCTACGGCGGCGCTCTGCGGGGGGTCTTTAACCCCTTTTCGGCCGCTCGCGGGGGTTAAAACCACACCGCGAGCGGCCGAAAACCGCGGTTAAAACGACGGTAAAGCAGCGCTAAATATAGCGCTGCTTTACCGTCACCGCGGCTCCCCGCCCCAGTGTGAAAGGTGCCTTATACCCCCACTGGGAGTCTTGTTCACACTCATGCTTTTCTCCTCACACATGCTCATCATTTCTCAGAGCTCAGTCTCTGTGTGATGTGACCAAATAACTATCCCTGTGATTTCATATCACCCAGACCGCACACCTTTTTGTTTTCTTTCACCCTTTCCACTTTGGGGTATCGCATGATTTTCATGCGATTTTCACTTTTTATTTTTTTTATTTTCTCTTTATGTGATTTGGTCTACTTCATATACTTTCATGCACCATTTTCCCTTTTTCCCTACTAGGGATCTCACGTACTGTTATTTAATACACATATCACTCACTTTAATTTTACTTTTTACGATCACACATGCTCACCTATGTATCACAGTCTGATGCATGATCGTCCTTGGGAGGATTGCCTGTTGGGCTGTTGTGTTGCACACAAGCCTCTGGCCCCTCCCTGTACACAAACAGCCCCCCACCCTTTCCTTCACAGCCCCTACTTGTAAAGGAAATCTTCCTACCTAGTCCCAGCTCATTTTCACAAAGCTGACATGTTGCCCATGCAGAGGAGCACAGTACATGCAGCTCACACGAGGGGTGCACATATAGTAGCCAGGTGGCAGTAAGGAGCTCGATATCACACAGAGCAGCAGAAGCTGCAAGATCGTTTCTATAGTGCATAACACGGCTCCCCTTCACCCTCACTGCCTTCTTTTGGCCCAGGCGGGCCCCTTACAGTTGTATCGACTGTACCCCCCTGATGGTGACCCTGCATGTGGGCAGTCTCATGGGGCCCAGCTACAGAGCCTAGCTCCTGTCCTCCTTGATTCTCCACCCCAACTCCCTTTGCCCAGTGACTTACTATATATTTATTAAGGGAAAGTGCCACCTAGTGGCCAAACAGGGATGTTTAATAAGATCCCCTTACACATGTTGGGAGTTTACATGTGTTGCCTGGTGGCACTGTGCGGACAGTCCCTGTCCTCCAACGTTGCTCTTGCCATGTAACCCTGCCACACAGGCTTTTGATAGAGAGTATAAATTGCCATTTCAACACACATTATGCACGTATGGTCCACTGTTGTCACCATCAGAAAGCCTGCTTTGTAAAATGTTTTTCAGCTGTCACTGAAAAGCATGCATGTACAAATTAAATGGTTGCAAAGAGGAGATCAATAACACAAAGGATGAAAAAAGAAGAAGCAAATACTTTACTAAAAAGATTGCCTATGATACACAGTGCTTTAACAAACTGAGTGTCATTCATTTAGAGATTACATCTTTTGGGAGCCTGTCGATGACATAAGATAAAACCAGGAAAATCTGTAAAAGAGGAAGAGGAATACTTACTTTTATAGCAGGTGGTGACTCTACCAATAAGTGTCTGTCTGAGTCAGCTGCTGATTGCTGCCTGCTGTCTGCACATTTCCTAACCTGAGCCTGTGACAGTAAATTAAATATAGTGCATAAAGCATTTTGTGAGTCTACAATGGTGAAGTGCCCTCCAATGTTGATGGTTAGTGGTTATTTGTCCTTTCACGTACTGTAGGTGTCACCAATGTAAGGTGGCACTTTACCACTGACCACCAATGTAAGGGGGCTTTGGTACATGCACCCTGGTGTACATTACATGCCACAGGCTGCTGCCCTCTGTATGCCATGCTGTACGTTACATAAACTTACCGTTACAGCTGCATATTTATGCTGTGCTGTACATTATATACTCCTAAAAGTTGCACCTGTATGCTGGGCTGTTCAATATACAGTATACTTCTGACCGTTGCACTCTAATATCCAGTACATTACATACCCCAGGTCATGGTTCATAATAGATACTTTTGTTTAAACTAATGTTTTGTATGTTCATGCAGTGGACTGTTGCCCTCTGTGTGATGTGGCCACTGACATTGTGCATGTGGACAGGAGTTACATTGTTCTTCTCAGCATCTTAAGCCCCATACACACGGTCGGACTTTTTCATGGATTCTGTCCGATCGGACAAGGTTGTTGAAAAATCAGACCGTGTGTATGCACCATCGGACAGTGTTCGTCGGTTTGTCCGACGGACAAAGTCTTATCTCCTGCTGGAAAGATTTGCCGTCAACCCGGTCCGATCACACCAAACCCGATCGTGTGTACGGTTGTCCGACCGGACAAAGTGCTACGCATGCTCAGATCACATTACAAGACCAAAGCTATTGGCTACTAGCCTCTACGTTGTCCCGTCGTAGGCAACAAACGTCACCACGTTCAGAATGATCGGATTTTCCGACAACTTTGTCCGACCGTGTGTACGCAAAACCAACATCGGACAAAGTACGACGGACATGATCCGACGGACCTTGTCCGCGGATTGTCCGACCGTGTGTATGGGGCTTAACAGATGCCCAGAACCTACACTGCACCACAAATGCAATACAGGCAGTTTATACAGCATAAAAAGATTCCTAGGTGCAAGTTGCACCTAGCATTTGTAAGCCTTATTCAATTGGACATCTGCCCATTTGATGCTCTACATATGGAGGCATAAACCCTTATAGATATGTTGTGTTTCATTGAATTATAGGTTGTATTCTTTTATTTGTGTAAATTTCATGATTACATACCCCTCCCTGCGGGAGACCTGGCTCATTTGGGTGATCGATCTCTAGTCCGTTGAACACACAGGGCCATTGGACCTTACTCCTCCCTCACAAGTTGGCCATAACTTGGCTCCAAACCCTCAATATTTTGAGGTAGGAATCAATATTTTGGGACGCTTGGGGGGGGGGGGGATATTTATTATAGCAAAAATTGTCACTCTCAAAATATCTCAAAATTGTCACTCCTTTTTTGTTTATAGTGCAAAAAATTAAAACCGCAGAGGTGATCAAGTACCACCAAAAGAAAGCTATATTTGTGTGGAAAAAAGAACATACATTTTGTTTGGGTACAGCATCGCATGACCACACAATTGGCAGTTAAAGCAACGCACTGCCATATCGCAAAAAATGGCCTGGACAGGAAGAGGGCAAATCTTCCTGGGTTGAAGTGGTTAAAGTCCCATAGTTCCCAAAATTGTGTTCTTTGTTCATATTCAAGAGATGGTGGTGCCATATATATTTATCCTGGTTGATTCTGGATTTGACCACATAATTTACCACGTTTGTTGAAATCACTAAGCAACTTATTCACTCCCTTGTTATCTCTCGCCTTGACTATTGTAACTCTCATGGGCCTACCTCTCTGCAAGTTATCCCCTCTTCAGTCTATCATGAATGCCATTGTCAGACTCATACATCTTACCATCCATTCAGTGTCCGCCACCCCTCTCTACTAATGCCTCCACTGGCTTCCTATTGCCCAATGGATAAAATTCAAAACACTAACAATAACATACAAAGCCATCTGCCCCGAGCTACATGACCAATCTTATCTCCAAATATCACCCAAACTGTCCTCTCCGCTTCTCCCAAGACCTCCTGCTCTCTAGCTCCCTTGTGTCCTCCTCCCATGCTCTTCTCCGGGACTTCTCCAGAGCCTCTCCCATCCTCTGGAAATCACTACCCCAATCTGTCCGCTTATCTCATACTCAGTCCACTTTTAGGTGATCCCTGAAAACTCATCGTGAGTGTGGAACCACACAGTGGTGGAATTAAAGTCACCTTTGGAGCACGGAGCACCAAACCACTTTGTTTTTCTGTATTTGCACATATTGTCACGAGTCCCTTTATATTGTATAAATCAAGTCACTATTACTAAATTTATGTAATATTAGAGTTATTAATTCACATTTGCCACTCAGTCACGATTGTTATTTTGATATTCACCAGTGTAACTTAATTGATTAAGCTCATAGTTCTCATTAGATAGAGGTGGGGTGAGGCAAGCGCTGTTTAGTTTACCAATCATCACATATACATAGCAGCGGCCAGATATAGTCACACCACATTACCAAGGCGCGAGTGTCACCCAATTCACATGTAGAATATAAGCGTGGAAACAGCAATATAACATCACAAGATGTGTCCCTTTTTACGTAATCAGATGCGGATGTATTGTATAAAATGTTTTTAATTTTTCATATATAAAAAATATATGATTTTATTAAATTACATATCAACTGTGTCATATGTACTCAAACCATGTGCACCTTTAAAGTCCCATACCTCTCCAAATTTTGTTCTTAGTGATTTCAACAGTTAGATAGGAGTGTATTTTTGAGATTTTATGGAGGTGAAGTCTGCAAGATTTAGACAGCGATTGTATTTGGGACTGAAAGGATAGGTCAGAGTCCATAATTACACCTAGCACCCTGGCATGAGGGGAGGGACTGATGGTTGTATTATTGATCTTGATGGAAAAGTCAGGGGAGGGGGCACGGGTCGGAGGAAAAATTATGAGCTCAGTTTTAGAAAAATTGAGTTTGAGGAAGTGGTGAGACATCCATGCTGATATGTCGGTTAGTAAGTTAGTAATGTGAGAGGAGATGTAAGGAGTGAGGTGAGGAGTAGAGAGATAGATTTGTGTGTCTTCAGCATAGAGATGGTAACGGAAGCCATGGGAGTTTATTAATTGACCAAGGAAGGAAGTGTAAATGAAGAAGAGGATGGGTTAGAGGACAGAACCTTTAGGTACCCCTACAGAAAGAGGAATAGGAGAGGAGGAAACAGAGTTATAGGTAACAATGAAGGAGGGCTGTGATAGGTAGGAGGAGAAACAGGAGAGAGCAGAGTCTTGAAGGCCAGAGAGAGTGGATTTTTTTGAGGAGGAGGGGATGGTCAACAATATCAAAGGCTGCTAGTATGAGTATGGAGTAGTGGCCATTGGTGTTAGCAGTTAGTAGATCATTAGTGAGTTTTAGTAGGGCAGTGTCAGTGGAGTGTAGTAAGGGAAAGCCAGACTGTAAGGGGTCAAGAATGTTCTTGTCAGTGAGGTAGGAGCTCAGACTGTTGTAGACTAAGCGTTCTAAATGTTTTGACACAAACGGGAGCAAGGAGATTGGTCTTAAGTTGTTCAGGCTGGTGGGGTCCAGTGAGAGATTTTTAGGTATGGGGGTGATCAGGGCATGTTTTAGAGGGGAGGGAAAGATGCCAGTAGAGAGGGAGAGATTGAAGATGTGAGCGAGGGATCATGAGATAGAAGAAGAGGGTAACCGTAGTAGTTGTGAGGGAACAGGATCCAGGGAACAGGTGGTAAGGCGGGCTTCCGAGAAAACTTTAGCCACCTCTTCGATAATAGCAAGATCAAAAGAGGGAAGTGTTGAGAGTGGATTTGTACAGGGTATGTTAAGTGGGATAGATGTCTGTGTGGATTAGGGTTTGTCCACCCACAGTCTGGGACAATCAATAAGCACATTGCTCTTTTTAATGGCTTGACTTAGCGAACAGTGGTAACAAAAAAGATTGCCATTAGGCTTTTTTTTAAGCTAGAGGCAATGAGGTTGATTTATTAAAAACATATAGGCTGCTCACTTTGTAAGGGAATTTGCACTGTGTAGGAATAATCCCTTGGTTTAGTGAATGGGTAAAAATTATACCCAATCAAGGAAGGAACATGTGGAAGGAAAAATTTGATTGGGTGGTGGAAGTTAGCAGAACTTTACATCATATATTAGATAAAGGCAACTTTACCTTGCAAAGTGAACAACCTTTAGTAAATTAACCCCAGTGAGTTGTGCAGCATTGTAAAAGCGCTACAATGTCTCTGTATTGTTAGTTAGATGCATTTAGTGATTTTTACAAGAAAAAGAAAATCTATTGAATAAAATAAGTAGTATAACCAATTATGCAGAGTACTTCACCTATATAACTATATATAGCAGATAGCTGCCATAACCCTGGTATTTTTCTCCACAGTGGGTGGTCCGCTTTAAGATAAAAATGGTCTCCATGGCGGATTCACCGCAAGATCACTTTTATGGGCAGCAGGAGAAGTGCCTCCCGTTCTGCTGCGTCTCCACTGCTTATCGGAGCCGTTGGAAGCGTCGGAGACAATCCGGTCCTGTGGCCTGATGGGCAGGAAGTCGAGTGGGGGCCATCATGCCCTCTAGGGCACTAGGGATGCATATATACACGCTAGACATGGGAACTGCCAAAAAATTCGTTTCGTTTCGTCCCGTTTCGTATATAAAAAAATTCGTAATTCGTAATTCGTGTACGAAATTCCGTTCGAATTCGTACGAAATACGAAATTCGGACGAATCGTAATTTTTTTTACGAATCGTTAGTAAAGTTACGAATCGTTACGAATCGTTACGAATCGTTACGAATCGTTACGAATCGTTAACGCGGCTAATGAATTGTTGGTTCTCATAACACAGAGAACAATTCGAATCCAACTACAAATATCGAATTTCAATTTCAAGTTACGAATCGTTACGAATCGTTATGAATAGTTACGAATCGTTACGAATCGTTATGAATAGTTACGAATCGTTAGTAAATCCAACTACCAATATCGAATTTCAACTAATTTGAACGAAATTATTATAGCAGATATAACGAATGAATTCGAATGACAAAGTGTCATTTTTGCAGAAAAAAAAAAAGCGTAGGGGTCCCCCCAAATTCAATAACCAGGCCCTTCAGGTCTGGTATGGATATTAAGGGGGACCCCAGCCAAAAAAAAATAAAAAAAATGGCGTGGGGTCCCCCCCAAATATCCATACCAGACCCTTCAGGTCTGGGATGGATTTTAAGGGGAACCCCGGCCAAAAAAAAAAAAAAAATGGCGTGGGGTCCCCCTCAAAATCCATACCAGACCCTTTATCCGAGCACGCAACCTGGCAGGCCGCAGGAAAGGAGGGGGGACGAGAGCGGCCCCCCCTCCCGCCTGAACCGTACCAGGCCACATGCCCTCAACATTGGGAGGGTGCTTTGGGGTCCCCCCCAAAGCACCTTGTCCCCATGTTGATGAGGACAAGGGCCTCATCCCCACAACCCTGGCCGGTGGTTGTGGGGGTCTGCGGGCGGGGGGCTTATCGGAATCTGGAAGCCCCCTTTAACAAGGGGACCCCCAGATCCCGGCCCCCCCCCTGTGTGAAATGGTAAGGGGGTACAAAAGTACCCCTACCATTTCACCAAAAAAGTGGCAAAAATGGTAAAAATGACAGGAGACGGTCTTTGACAATTCCTTTATTAAAATCTTCTTTCTTCTGGTCTTCCTTTCTTCATCTTCTCCTTCCGTCATCTTCTCCTTCCGGCATCTTCTTCCATCTTCTTCCATCTTCTTCTTCCTTCGATTTGCTTCTTCTTCCTCCGGTCTTCTCATCCTTCTCGTCCGGCATCGTCCTTCTCGTCCGGCATCGTCGTCTCTTCTCGCAGGCCGCTCCTCGCAATGGGAGGCTCCCGCTCTGTGAGGCTTCGCTCCGGGTGACAGGTCTTTTATAACGAAGGCACCTGGTGACCCCGCCCCCTCTGACGCACGGGGACGTCATGTGGAATTCCCTATGGCTTTCCCCATGACGTCAGAGGGGGGGCGGGGTCACCGGGTGCCTTCGTTATACAAGACCTGTCACCCGGAGCGAAGCCTCACAGAGCGGGAGCCTCCCATTGCGAGGAGCGGCCTGCGAGAAGAGACGCCGATGCCGGACGAGAA
This sequence comes from Lithobates sylvaticus, assembly GCA_028564925.1. NCBI lineage: Eukaryota > Metazoa > Chordata > Amphibia > Anura > Ranidae > Lithobates > Lithobates sylvaticus. The sequence continues at coordinate 429,095,275 of CM053027.1, forward strand.
GGACGACGCCGGACGAGAAGGACGAGAAGACCGGAGGAAGAAGAAGCGAATCGAAGGAAGAAGAAGATGAAAGAAGATGGAAGAAGATGCCGGAAGGAGAAGATGAAGAAAAGAAGACCAGAAGAAAGAAGATTTTAATAAAGGAATTGTCAAAGACCGTCTCCTGTCATTTTTACCATTTTTGCCACTTTTTTGGTGAAATGGTAGGGGTACTTTTGTACCCCCTTACCATTTCACACAGGGGGGGGGCCGGGATCTGGGGGTCCCCTTGTTAAAGGGGGCTTCCAGATTCCGATAAGCCCCCCGCCCGCAGACCCCCACAACCACTGGCCAGGGTTGTGGGGAAGAGGCCCTTGTCCTCATCAACATGGGGACAAGGTGCTTTGGGGGGGACCCCAAAGCACCCTCCCAATGTTGAGGGTATGTGGCCTGGTACGGTTCAGGCGGGAGGGGGGGCCGCTCTCGTCCCCCCCTCCTTTCCTGCGGCCTGCCAGGTTGCGTGCTCGGATAAGGGTCTGGTATGGATTTTATGGGGGACCCCACGCCATTTTTTTTGGCTAGGGTTCCCCTTAAAATCCATCCCAGACCTCAAGGGTCTGGTATGGATTTTGAGGGGGACCCTACGCCATTTTTTTTTTTTTTTGGCTGGGGGTCCCCCTTAATATCCATCCCAGACCTGAAGGGCCTGGTTATTGAATTTGGGGGGACCCCTACGCATTTTTTTTTTATCAATGACTTCAATGAATGACAGTTCTCTGTATTACGGATCCAACAATTCATTTGCCGGCAAATAGCTGCGAGTGATTTTAAATAGTTTTTTTTTCCTGCAAAAATGACACTGTGCAGGAACAGTTCTCTATATTAGATATACTGAATCTCGAAGCATTCGAAGCATTCGTTATATCCGCTATTATAATTTCTTTCATATTAGTTGAAATTACATATTTGTTAGTACTTGTATTCGAATTGTTCTCTGTATTACGGGAATCGGCAATTAGCCGCGAGTGATTTTAAATGTCTTTTTTTCCTGCAAAAATGACACATTGTACAGAGAGAGTTCTAAGCACGGGAAACATGACCCCCTTCATAGGCATACTATAGAGTATATAGTATATAGAAGGGCGCAGGTTTCCTGTGTTTAGAACTCTCTCTGTACAATGTGTCATTTTTGCAGGAAAAAAAGACATTTAAAATCACTCGCGGCTAATTGCCGATTCCCGCAATACAGAGAACAATTCGAATGTTGTATTGTAACTAACAAATATGTAATTTCAACTAATATGAAAGAAATTATAATAGCGGATATAACGAATGCTTCGAATGCTTCGAGATTCAGTATATCTAATATAGAGAAATGTTCCCGCACAGTGTCATTTTTGCAGGAAAAAAAAAGCTATTTAAAATCACTCGCAGCTATTTGCCGGCAAATGAATTGTCGGATCCGTAATACAGAGAACTGTCATTCATTGAAGTCATTGATAAAAAAATGTGTAGGGGTCCCCCCAAATTCAATAACCAGGCCCTTCAGGTCTGGGATGGATATTAAGGGGGACCCCAGCCAAAAAAAAATAAAAAATGGCGTAGGGTCCCCCTCAAAATCCATACCAGACCCTTGAGGTCTGGGATGGATTTTAAGGGGAACCCTAGCCCAAAAAAATGGCGTGGGGTCCCCCATAAAATCCATACCAGACCCTTATCCGAGCACGCAACCTGGCAGGCCGCAGGAAAGGAGGGGGGGACGAGAGCGGCCCCCCCTCCCGCCTGAACCGTACCAGGCCACATGCCCTCAACATTGGGAGGGTGCTTTGGGGTCCCCCCCAAAGCACCTTGTCCCCATGTTGATGAGGACAAGGGCCTCATCCCCACAACCCTGGCCGGTGGTTGTGGGGGTCTGCGGGCGGGGGGCTTATCGGAATCTGGAAGCCCCCTTTAACAAGGGGACCCCCAGATCCCGGCCCCCCCCCTGTGTGAAATGGTAAGGGGGTACAAAAGTACCCCTACCATTTCACCAAAAAAGCGTCAAAAATTGTAAAAATGACAGGAGACGGTCTTTGACAATTCCTTTATTAAAATCTTCTTTCTTCTTTCTTCTGGTCTTCCTTTCTTCATCTTCTCCTTCCGTCATCTTCTTCCATCTTCTTCTTCTTCCTTCGATTCGCTTCTTCTTCCTCCGGTCTTCTCGTCCTTCTCGTCCGGCGTCGTCCTTCTCGTCCGGCATCGGCGTCTCTTCTCGCAGGCCGCTCCTCGCAATGCGAGGCTCCCGCTCTGTGAGGCTTCGCTCCGGGTGACAGGTCTTGTATAACGAAGGCACCCGGTGACCCCGCCCCCCTCTGACGTCATGGGGAAAGCCATAGGGAATTCCACATGACGTCCCCGTGTGTCAGAGGGGGCGGGGTCACCAGGTGCCTTCGTTATAAAAGACCTGTCACCCGGAGCGAAGCCTCACAGAGCGGGAGCCTCCCATTGCGAGGAGCGGCCTGCGAGAAGAGACGACGATGCCGGACGAGAAGGACGACGCCGGACGAGAAGGACGACGCCGGACGAGAAGGACGAGAAGACCGGAGGAAGAAGAAGCGAATCGAAGGAAGAAGAAGATGGAAGAAGATGCCGGAAGGAGAAGATGAAGAAAGGAAGACCAGAAGAAAGAAGAAAGAAGATTTTAATAAAGGAATTGTCAAAGACTGTCTCCTGTCATTTTTACCATTTTTGCCACTTTTTTGGTGAAATGGTAGGGGTACTTTTGTACCCCCTTACCATTTCACACAGGGGGGGGGGCCGGGATCTGGGGGTCCCCTTGTTAAAGGGGGCTTCCAGATTCCGATAAGCCCCCCGCCCGCAGACCCCCACAACCACCGGCCAGGGTTGTGGGGATGAGGCCCTTGTCCTCATCAACATGGGGACAAGGTGCTTTGGGGGGGACCCCAAAGCACCCTCCCAATGTTGAGGGCATGTGGCCTGGTACGGTTCAGGCGGGAGGGGGGGCCGCTCTCGTCCCCCCCTCCTTTCCTGCGGCCTGCCAGGTTGCGTGCTCGGATAAAGGGTCTGGTATGGATTTTGAGGGGGACCCCACGCCATTTTTTTTTTTTTTTTTTGGCCGGGGTTCCCCTTAAAATCCATCCCAGACCTGAAGGGTCTGGTATGGATATTTGGGGGGGACCCCACGCCATTTTTTTTATTTTTTTTTGGCTGGGGTCCCCCTTAATATCCATACCAGACCTGAAGGGCCTGGTTATTGAATTTGGGGGGACCCCTACGCTTTTTTTTTTTTTTTTCTGCAAAAATGACACTTTGTCATTCGAATTCATTCGTTATATCTGCTATAATAATTTCGTTCAAATTAGTTGAAATTCGATATTGGTAGTTGGATTTACTAACGATTCGTAACTATTCATAACGATTCGTAACGATTCGTAACTTGAAATTGAAATTCGATATTTGTAGTTGGATTCGAATTGTTCTCTGTGTTATGAGAACCAACAATTCATTAGCCGCGTTAACGATTCGTAACGATTCGTAACGATTCGTAACGATTCGTAACTTTACTAACGAATTACGTACGGAATTCGTAAAAAAAAAAAAAAATTCGTACTACAGATTCGTAAATTCGTACGAATTTCGAAAAATTCGTACGAATTACGAATTCGTACGAAACGAATCGCACATGTCTAATACACGCACTTGATTCCATCATCAATTTCCAAACATCCAATTTTAACCATTATGGTTTTACTGGCTATATTATTTTTGTAATTGTCCCATAATGTTGTTCAGTTTACTCATGGACATAGATTAATTCATTCAATGTCATTACTTATCACTGCAGACCACTATGTGGCGCTTGGTTATGCACTGTTGTACCCCTGTTGCTTGTATCGTTTGCGCACATATTTATGTGCATTTGGATATTTTTAGGATTACATTCATTACAATGTTTTTCTTTGTATGTGGTTCTGCTTTTGAGATGTATTATGCATTTTTTATGATTAATAAATATGTATTTCTATTCATTTTTCCTTCACAATGTCTACAGCCTCACTCAAAGTCCCAAACTCCCTTTTCTTAAATTCCATATTTTAGGGATGGAGGCACACCACATATGTGCCTCACTCAAAGTCCCAAAATTCCCCCTTGTAGTATCATGCCCTCTATGCCCTTGGAGGATCGGAGCATCGTCAAAGATCACTTCCGCCCAACAGCCTTAAAGGAACAATTTTTTTTTACTGGAAATAATTGCTTTTAAGTGTAAATGTGAGATCTGAGGTCTTTTTGTCCACAGATCTCACAATAAAGAGGTCCTGTCCTGCTTTTTTTCTAATACAAGGGATGTTTACATTCCTTGTAATCTGAATAAAAGTGATCCAAAAAATATTTTTTTAAAGGACAGTGTGAAAATAAAAAATAAAAAGTAAAATAAATAAGAAAAAAAAAATGTAAAGAGCCCCGTCCTTTTGTGCTCGCACGCAAAAGCAAACGCAAAAATAAGTCCCGCCCGCATATGTAAACGGTGTTCAAACCACACATGCAAGATATTGCCACAATTTTTAGAGTGAAAGCAATATCTCTAGCAAAATTTCTCCTCTGTAGCTTAAAACTGGTAACCTGTACAAATTTCTAAGTGTCAAAGTTTGTCGCCAGTCCACTAGCGGGCGCAATTTTGAAGCATGACATGTTGGGTATTAATTTACTCTGCGTAACATTATATTTCACAATTTAGAAAAAAATGTGGCTAACTTTACTGTTTTCTTCATTTTTATTTAAAAAAAGTGTATTTTTTCCAAATAAATTGCATTTGTAGGACCACTGCACAAATACGGTGTGACATAAAGTATTGCAACGACTGCCATTTTATTTTCTCGGGTGTCTGAAAAAAAATATATAATGTTTGGGGGTTCTAAGTAATTTTCTAGCAAAGAAAATGATTTTAACTTGTAAACAACAAGTGTAACAAATAGGGTTGATCTTTAAGTGGTAAACAGTTATGCCACATACAGACGATCGGACATTCCAACAACAAAACCGTGGATTTTTTTCCGACGGATGTTGGCTCAAACTTGTCTTGCATACACACAGTCACACAAATGTTGTCGTAAATTCCGAACGTTAAGAACGCGGTGACGTACAAGATGTATAACGAGCCGAGAAAAATTAAGTTCAATAGCCAGTGCAGCTATTCTGCTTGATTCCGAGCATGCGTAGAATTTTGTGCGCCGGAATTGTGTACACACGCTCGGAATTTCCAACAAGTTTTGTTGTCAGAAAATTTGAACACCAGCTCTCATACACAAATGTCCGATGGAGCCTACACACGGTTGGAATTTCTGACAACAAGCTCACATTTGTTGTCGGAAATTCCGATCGTGTATATGCAGCATTAGTGTTACAATGGGCAACAGAGTGTGCTTCTTGTGCCCTTCTAACTGAACTCTGGAAGCTAAGCTCTCAGAGCCTTCAACAAGAAGAACAGTGAGAAGCACAGTAGTGGCATCACACCACATCCTGTGGAAACAAGCAGAGCAGTGCCTTAGATCTCACACTGCAGGATTACAACTATGAGGCTATAGGCACAATAGTACCTAGGCACCCTCACATTCCAAGAAGTGAACTAATATTTTTCAGAAGGAAGGCAGGTTTTTAAGGACACTGCTTAGACACAATTAACATTTCTAGATATTCCTTTTAACATATCAAATCTTCACTTTCTGAGTTAAGGTCGACTCTAAAGGAATAGAGAACAATCAAGTGTGCCAATGTCTTTCATGGTTGTATCATGTTCCGCTCTGTATGTGCTGGGACACAAGAGGGGAGTCTGGCTTGTAGAAAAAACAAAGGGGATTCTGTAAGAACAGAAGCAGCAAGTGTTGGATTTGTTAGCTGTCCCTTTTATAAGGTTAATTTCCAGTTTTGGAGCCCTTGGTAACTGCTTGGCTATTTTATCAGGCTCAGCATTTCTGAGCTGCACAGAGAATAGAGTGTCCAGTATAGCCCACCACGAGCCTCCATGAGTGCTGCCCGAGGCAGCTGCTTTAGCTGACCTTGTTGGTGGCATAAACCTGCTTGCATGTGTGAGAGGAATACTGGGGAGGATTCAACTATCTTGAAATTATTTACCCTACTATGGAAAGAAAGATTTTTTCCCTCCAACAGGTACTTGAGTAATAGAGGGAATTGGAAAAAGATTTCCAGCCTGATTTCCTAACGTTGACGATATTTGGAAGCAGTTGGCCTGGTGTACTTAAGAAACATACACTCTGTTACAAATACAGGAAGCACTCCCAACATGATTTAAAGGAAAATCTTTAAGTAAGCTTATATTGGATTGCCAAATTTAACTAATTGTTTGTATTGCTATTAAAATGCTGATGTTTTAGAATCAAAGTCTTTGCTGTCACCATAGATTTCCTGTACCACTGCAAGTACTCATTAAAACCTTTTTTTATAAATCAAACAAATTTTAGTAAATTGATAGGCTAGAAAAACAGCTGCCTCTATTACGAGTTACTGATATACTTCACTTTGGCACTCTTATTAAGGAAACAAGAAGTACAAATTACATTCCACATTGTAATCAGAATAATACAACAAAGGATAATCTTAATCATTTGTCTAGAATGACAACAGTGAGAAAGAGGGTGAAATTATATCCAAGTTAACATATTTATAGTGACACAAGACAATTTTAATCGTTTGTCCATAGTAACTACAGATACACTTTTGCTCAAAGCAAATCTATATGTATTGGTTGTAGAGATGTATGTGAGCAGAAAAACAAACAGCTTAACGTGTTCATTTTTTACGAAAATATTAATCAATGTAATGCAATATATAGTAATAATATAAAAAAAAAAAAAACAAGTATTATTATTATTACTATTTGCACTGAATGTTTTTGGAGCAGCTGATTTTCCAAATAGCTCATTTCAAACATTCTTTGCTTCCACCAGAGGGAGTGCTAGGACAATGGTGGTCTGTGATAAAGTTAACAGACTAGGAACTCTTTCCAACATTATAAAGGGAAAGTAAAACACTTGTGTGTTTAGGCACCAATAGAAGCTGAAATTTCCTATCACATATGCTGCTTAGTAGTTATAGTGCAATGAAGCTAAATTAATTTATGAGGCACAGTCCTGGAACTATTATATGGCACACAACTCAAGAAATTGATACTTCCATTAGTGTACAACCACACAAATGTTTTCTTTGTAACAGAGGAATTCTTTAAGGCCCTGTTCACACCTATGCAAATTAGGTGCGGCTTACACCGCATCCAATTTGCAGGACAGTAAAAATACATTCATTTGAATGCATCGAGTTCACATATGTGCGTTGCGCATTGCCCAAAAAACGTGTCCGTTTTCTGGGCATTGCGGTGCGAATTACAAGCACATTATCGCGTATGATTGGCGTATGATTTGCACATGAATTCCGTTCTGAACACAAATTCTCTCCTCCTCACTACACCTCCCCCTCTCCCCCCTCTTCCCCCTCTCTCTGCTCACTGATTCGCAGCTACAACAGAGAGGAACCGCTGAACAGCTGTTTTTTCTCTTTGCAGAGAAAACGGAGCTGGAATTCGCACCGCACATGTGTGAACCCAGCCTAAGGAAGCTTCGAATTTCAGCTGTTTTTAAGGGTAGTTGTATCTTTAAAAGCTTAGGCTAGGCCAGGTAGGCATGGGCTACCTTGAGAGAGGTAAAAAAGATATCTACTTTATGTAAAGGGAGGTATATCTTTGCAATGTGCACTTTTCTTGCTATAACCATTGCTGTCTTGCAGCTACCTATGGTGTGGATATATTGGGAATCAATGTTACAACAATCACATTGTGTGTAATGCAAGATCCTATAATCTTGCAATAGTGCACCTGGCTGATAGAGTGTAGAAAAGGGACTTCAAGGTGCCTGAACATATTATTGTTTTTTTTCCAGATTTCCAGGATCTCAAAAACGTAGGGAGCGCTGTAATGCAAACCGCAACCAGAGTTTGCATGGTCTTGTTCTGGCCCGCCCTTCCAACCTCCATGCCCCCTTATTGACCATCCATGAGTCCATTCATCACATTCTGTGGGAACTAGGGATATAGAGAGGAAGGACTAAAGTCCAAACATGTAAGTTCTAGTTGTAATTTGTATGGAATACTTGCATAAAAATTGTTCTACATATAATTGTTACATATAAATTGTTCTACATAAGCAGTGTTGCAAGTCAGGATCTGCAAAGCAAGTCTATCCCGGGAGCTGAGGGAATGAACTAAAGGAAGAAGCGAGCGCACCGACACACCAGAGAAGCACCAAGCTCCAAGCATAATGGGGAAGGGTGAAAAAAATCCAAATATGTCTGTAGAGTAAATGATATAGGACCAATATGTGTGAATAGTATCAGTATATATATATATATATATATATATTCATGGACTATAAACCAACACCAATTATTGCTTGAAAAGGTGAATTTATATGTATGTATTCAAGGGGGATACTCTTTTTTTCCCCTTGCCCCAACCTTTTTTTTTTTTATTATCTGGGAAAAACATTAGATCCTATCTGGTACCCTTTTTCATTTTATTTTCAGATATGCTATCCAGCAGGAGAGAGGCAGAGGGAGGCAGAGCTGTGGGGGATGAGAGTGGGCCCGGAAAGAGCACAGGGGTGGGGGGGGGGGAGCTGGAGAGCATAAGGGGTGCAGCAGAAGGAAGCTGGATAGGAGGGGAAGCGGGGCAGCTGCATATAGAGGAATTGATCTTTCTCTATTTTCCTCCTGCAGCCACTAAGGCCCCTTTCACACTGGGGCGGTTTTCAGGCGGTACAGCACTAAAAATAGCGCCTGTATACCGCCTGAAAAAACCGGCCCCATTCACTCCAGTGTGAAATCCGGCGGGCTTTCACACTGGAGCGGTGCGCTAGCAGGACCGCAACAAAAGTCCTGCTAGCAGCATCTTTGGAGCGGTGAAGGAGCGGTGTATTTACCGCTCCTATACCGCTCCTTCCCATTGAAATCAATGGGAAACCGCGGGGATACCGCCCACAAACCGCCGCTGCAGCGGCGCTTTGCGGAGGTTTTTAACCCTTTTGCGGCCGCTAGCGGGGGTTAAAACCACCCCGCTAGCAGCCGCATACCGCGGGTAAAACGATGGTAAAGCAGCGCTAAATATAGCGCTGCTTTACCGTCGCCGCCCCGCACCGCCCCAGTGTGAAGCCAGCCTTCATGCCTGCTTCTCCTACTCTCCTTCCCACAGGCATTTAGTAGGTGGAAAATGGAAAGATCGATTCCTCTATATGCAGCCACCCCACCAATTTTCCTATCCAGGTGTACAGGGGTGCCGCACAAGCCCCCTGCAGCATGGGGCCAGATCACAATTGCGACCCCTGTAGGTATGCCCCTGTTACAAAGTGAGCATACTCTACTCTTTTAGCAAATCAACTCCACTGTCTTTTTTTTTTTGTTACACTTTCCATTTAACTTTTAATTTAAAATACTGGAAACACTTACTGGAAAATGTTCAGTTAACTAAGAATTTTAAGGCTTTTGGATCAGTGTAATCCTTCACATTTTTAATATGTAGAATGCTGTTAGATGACAGAAGGTGTAAACAACAATTATTGAGCCGGCAAATCCTATAGCTGCTGCCACTAATTAGTTTATTCAGCCACAGCTCCTTCTATGGTACAGTCTGTGCCAGTATACTATCATATCATTCTTGGTTTGCCGAGGCCAAAAGAGGAGCAGCTAAAGTTTCCGACAAAGGGAATGTGCTTGGTGTCATTCTATTTTCTTTTTTTTTAACAGAAAGAATTATATTTTCCTTTTCAGAGCAATGCATTAGGACTAATATTTTAAACCATGACTCATACATGAGCTCAGTGCATCAGACTTGAGAAATATTCTAGAAAAAGGCAAGAGTATGCTAACGAATAGACTAGCTGCCTGTGATTTCACACCACATTGCAGTGTAATATAATAATAATTACACAGAAAACATATACAGCTTCATTTTGAATGCTTATATTGTTACCGTCTTATCTGCCAAAGTATTTATGATTTTATTTAGCTGATCTAACAATTGGAAACAATGAACGACCCAAAAAATGCTGCTAAACCAGGCCAGCACAACTTATGGGGAGACCTCAAGGTTGCCCCCCC